>ML783376.1:307807-336204 GCA_009831015.1 Picea engelmannii | reverse complement strand
GTAAATTACCAAAATTGCCAGAAACATGTTTTGGGCCAGTTGGAGAAGGTGGGTGGCCACCGATATCCACCTGGATCAATCCCTTACCCACTATTCCAGGTCTTCCATAGGCCCCCTTTGCATATATTTTCATCATTTTATAATAGTTATTTATTATTATAATTATTTTATTGTGAGCCATTGGTAATCTACCATCCTCTTCCTCCACTTGGAACAATTCTAACTGCAAATGTGATAGGGGTCCCAATTTTTCCTTGCATCTTCCACCTGCCTATAATAACACTATTTTCCTAAAATTGTAAATGTAGCTACATCCTGCTAAAATACTATGGGAAGACTATGTGGATGTTGGAATTGATGAACCTTTTTTTATAGAAGGTAATGTATATATTTCTATTGTTAAATAAAATGGAAGATGTTTCATAATTGTTGAAGGGGTTTCCATGGTAGATCATGATGCATGATAGAGATGGTGAGGGGAACCAATAATGGTTGAGGTGACCCCTACCAGACTATTACTATGATATATTTAAATTTTTCAGACCTGGAACAGTCCTCTGACCTAGAGAATTTAATTACCAGTCAAGCTGGTAGTTGGGAAGTCTTTATTAAGAGTCAATGAGGAGATGGGCATAATAACCATCTAGAAACTTCCTAAACTGAACCACTAAATTGGGAATTCGACCCACAAAATATTTCTTAGGAAGGAAATAAAGGAAGGAAAATCATGGGCAAGGAGGAGGATGCAAGAGGAAGGGTTATGTGGACCATTTCTGAAGAGGGAGAGAATGTTCAGCTCTATGGTTATGAAAAAAACTAAAAAACGAATTTGTTTCTGGGTACATGAATTGTTTGGAAGCATATTCTAACCAAGCTGACAAATGGGGTTGCAAAGAAGATGAATGACTGAGGAAGGAATCATTGTAGAACCCCTTACTTGGTGGAGAGAAAATGGATCTGCCAAGTTCCTATGGGAAGAGGAGAGTGATATTTTTCCCTAGTTGTTGTTGAACATAAGGAAGAATCTATATCAGAGCATCATGATCTAGTGTTGGCTTACTTTGTTATGCACATAGGTTGTAAGACCCAAGGTTCTAGTTAACTATGACCAAAAAACCCATAAGACACTGACCCTTTCAGAATCACCTGCTTTTGTAGATGAAGTCTCATGTGAGGTATCTATGGGGACTGCAAGAACCATGATTCTATAGGAGTAAATGAAAGGGAGGCAGATATCCAAGTCATTATTCCTTCTTCTAGTTGTGTGTGCTTAATTATTACAGATATTATTGTAGTCATTCATGAATATTGCACCATAATCAATCCATGAACTACAAAAACATCATTCATAAACACACATAAACAAGTAAGAACACAAGATGCAATATTATATATCAACTCTATATTTATTCATCTTATTAACTTATTACATTCATGATTCTGGCATAATCTCTAGCTTCTGCAGACTCTCTCGACTATCTATCTCTCTATACTCTTTTTCACCCCACCCATTACATATTTATACCCAAAATCTAGGGCTTAAATCCCTATTCTATCTATCCCAAAATATCCCATTATGATGCATGCCATGTCCAACTTCAGTTAACTAGTTGTTTGCTTTCTTCTCCTTTTCTCCCTTATTACATCTTTTTTGCTATTATTCTATTTCTAGAAAGGTGCAGTGTCATCCTCTATGCTTTCTCCTCTCACTCACTTTCTGTATATTTTTGTTTGTGCGTTATCTTCTTCCTACACACTTTTATTATTTTGTGCCCTTTCTTTATCCTTAGGTTCTTTCTTCCAAAATTGCATCCAAAACGTCCTGTCTAACAAGACCCCAACACTCACCTATGGCTCATCTTGAGCCACTCAGGCTTTTTTATTATTCTTCCACTCTGAAATGAATTGTTGCACAGAATCCTTGGTGACCTCTACCTTTGTGACGATTGTGGAATCTTTTGTCATTATCTCTTCCACGGCCTACGCGATCAAGTCTTGGATTTTGTTCTCTATTTAAGCAGTGGCTTGTTTGACCTTCCCCTATACAGTGGCCAAGTCACCAATAATCCTGAGCACTTCCTCTTTCTTGTGTCCAAATCTCTATTGCAGGACCTTCTGCTAGTCCCCGAGTCTCTCCACTTAGACATATGCTTGTCATTGATCCAAAATGGCATCCATTCGCTCAACCAGTGGTAATGTTGTCACCTTCTTTGCTTCCTCATTGGTCTGTTCTTGTGATTCACATATTTTGTCTTTGAAAACCTTCATCTCTAGGTTTCCCATGAGCTCTTCCCACACTTTAACACTTTCTTCGCAAACTTTTTCACATTCGTCTTCAAATTTCTTGATCTTGGCAACCGCTATCGTTTCCATCCTCAGTCTACCTTTGTCCACCTTAGGTGGTGTTCCGAGTGTGCTATTCATTTGTATATCTTGGATATTATCTCTAAATCCCTTCATGACTTCACCAATTTTCAACAACGGTTCCTCCATCATGGCCTCTATGACCAGGGGAACTTCTAGTACTTGTTTGTATAGATTTTGGAAAGAGACCTACATATTCTGTATCATATCTTCCACTTCGTCCTTCTCCTTTTGTGCTCTCATTTCCCTCTCCTCTGTGCCTGCTTTAGTCCTTAGAATTTCCTCCATGTAGACTTCAATCTCCTTCTTTTGTTGAAGGGTCGTCTCATACTATGTTTGTACTTGGGTGCTTTCATCCCTCATTCTAGCCAAGTCTCGGTGTGTAACATCTCCTCTATGCTTTATCTCTTGCACCAAATTTTCTTGTAATTCATGGACTCATTGAATGGGTAGTCAAGATACAAATATATTCAGTTGTCCCAATGTCATGATCTATTCCTGTAACTCTCCTATTGGAAACTCAAGCGCATCTTCCTCAAGTTGTATAGTTCTATGCTCCCATGAGGGTTGTGTTATGGATTTCTGTGCACTATCCTCTATTGTCCTTATTTATTTGGATGGGCCTATAGGAGATCTTAGTGATTGATGCAATGAGTAGTCTAGGTAGAATGAGCTCCATTGACATCATTGCTTCTTTTCCATAGACCAACCGAAACAATGTCTTCCCTAACAACTTCTTACTTGTAGTTATGTAGGCCCATAACACTACATGGAATTGCAAGTCTCAATCATCTCTTCCTACATTGCATATAGTTTTCAAATATTTTTCCAAGATCTTATTAAAATATTCCACTATGCCATTGACTTGAGGGTGATATGGTGTACTCTTTTGATGATGAATCCAAAATTCCTCAGTTACTGTTGCAATTGTTCTTTTCATAAACTGTTTACCTTGATCACTAAGTAATATGCACGAACATCCAAACCTTGTGACTACATTATCGAATAGAAATTGTGCAATAGTATCTGCAGTACAATCAGTAACTGGTGTTGCTTTTGCCCACCTGGTCAAGTACTTTATCACAGTGATGATGTATATTTCCCTTTATCTCCTTGCTTGTGGATTGATCGGACCTACAAAGTCAATGGCCCACTTATCAAATTATTTCAATGTAAATTTTGGATTTAATGGAATTTCATCTCTCCTAGATTGTTTTCCCACTCTTTGACATACATCTTAGGCCTGAAAATACTCCTTCGAATATTTGTGAAGTGTAGGCCACCAAAGCTCTTCACATAAAATATTATGTGTAGTTTCTTTTCCTGTGTAATTCCCTCCAACAATTTCATCATGCGCTTCCTCTAATATCATCAACCTTTCATGTTCTAGTACACAATGCCTCAATATTCCATCTGCTCCTAGCTTATACAAATTCCCTTCAATCAACTGATAATCGGTTTCTTTCACCACCAATTGTTTTTTCTCTGCAACTATCATCTCAGATGGGGCCATGCCTGTACTTAGAAATTCCACAACGTCCTCACATTAATAATCCACCATCCTGACTGAAAATAAATGTGCATCTGGGAAATTATCATCTAAATTACCTACATTCTCTCCTATCAATATGCATGAGATATGATAAGGACCTGCATTCAACTTCACTGGTTTTACTATGACCTCAAAGTCATATTCCTGAAATAATAACATCCATATGCATATTCATCCTCCTAATATAGTCTTGTTTAATAAGTAATTTAAGGAAGAATGGTCTGTATACATATTGAAGTGGAATCCATATAAGTAGTGCCTAAATTTATGTAGTGCATAGACCATTTTCAATCCTTCACGTTTTGTAGTGGTATAATTGTTTTCAGATATAGATAGTTTCCTACTCATAAATGCAATTGGATGATCGATGTACCCCTCTCCTGGTTGTGATAGAAATGCACCCATTACTATGGATGATGCATCTACATGTATATGGAAATCCTTGTTCCATTTTGGAAAGATCAGAATGGGTGTAGTCACAAGTTTATGCTTCAAAGTGTCTAGCCCCTTCTGAAAGTCCTCATTCCATTCAAACTTGGCTTCCTTCTTCAGTAAATTTTCCATGGGTGTTGTAACCTACATATATCCTTTGATAAACTTCTTGTAATAACCTATATGACCCAAAGTTTCCCTCAGTTGTCTAACTGATGTCAGAGGCTCCAACTCTAGAATTACTATGCTTTTGGTTGGATAAACCAATATTTCATCTTTCCATACTACATGTCCTATTCAAATTCCAAATGGTGCGCAAAATATACACTTCTTTAAGTTCAGCGAGATCTAACACTTCCTGCATCGATCTAACATCATACAAATAACTTCAATATGATCCTACAGTAGACTGAACATCATCCAATCATCTAACTAAACCTCCAAAAATTTAGGGATGAACTCCTTAAATGATTCCACTACTACTCTAGAAAACACCACATGGGCATTCTTCAATCCAAATGGAATCACCATGTACAGATAACTACCCCACTCCATCGCAAATGTAGTTTTTTGTCTATCTTCCTATGCAATTCTTATCTGATGGTACCTAGAGAATCCATATATAAAATAATACATTTATTGACATCCTACATTCTCCAGTACTTCATTTGTGAATGGTGTTGGGAATGGGTCATGTAAGGACGCGTCATTCAACTTCCTTAGATCCATGCCGATCTTAATTCCTCTTGTATTATTTTCCTGCACCATTATTGGGATGATCCATTCAGATTCTTCGACTGATTCAATGATACCTGCTTCTAGCATCCTATCTATTTCATCCTTGACCTTATCCTTATGCCTTAGGTTTAACCTGTAAGGTGTTTTTTGTATTGGATTCGCTCCTGGTTTTAGTGGGATCTTCATCTTGCCTAAGTTTCCTGTTATTCCCTTCATATCTGAGTATGTGGTTGGAAATATAATTCTTGATATTCTCACAATAATTTGGAAACCTTCTCAATTATCTCATCATTCCAATAATCTCCTATCTATGCAAACTTAGGATTCTCCATTGTCCCAATGTTGACCTTTTTTGTCTTGATGGGTTATGTGTATGAAGCAGATGCAATATCTATCCCTTCTACTACATGTGTTTCTTTTGTCTCAGGTATTTGGAAATTCCTGGGATCCCTGTCCTCATATTCTTCCTTTGTTACATTATATCATTATAATAGCTTCTGTACCATCATCTTGGCTTTGTGCGCACTACATAAAGGTACTACTTACATCATCTCTACCTCCAAGAATATATTTGTTTGAATGGCTTGTAGTGTTGTATGTATGGATGGAGATTCATGTTCAAATGTGAACATGATTTCCAATCTCCAGACAATTCTTCCCATTTTGTTGTCTCCCTATGCATCTCTAATTCAAAATACCAATTCTTTGGGATTGTGTCCAACATGTGTATGAATCTATGTTTCCACTCTATCTCTGATACTGTTAGCACATATATTTGTAAAGAGGGTGTTTTCGTTAAGGATTTGGCCCCTGGGTGGAGAAAATGCGAGAAAAGGGGTTTAAAAACACACCATATGCATTTTATCCAAATTCTCCAGGTGAAGAGTTGACTCTCACCTGTCTTGATCCCAATGAAACAGTTATGAAGGTGGGGGAGGTTGTTGAAACATTATCTCCCCCCATGAATGGAAAGTCAGAAAATTTTGACCATGAGGCAGTTTATCATCCCAGACAGTCTGAGCTTGTGTGTGACATAGAAGTTGCATGGGCAGTCTGATAAGGAAAGACCAGACGTAAAAATTTGCATCTGACAGAAGGATGTGTGCATAGAGAAGACTACATACACAGTCTGACTAAGAAGACACAATGTATGGATGAGAAACTCGAGCACGCCTATGTTGTAGTGGTGAAATATTTTGAGTATATATATGTAGTTTTGAGTCATTTTGAAAGGAGGTCCTTGGTTGAGCAAAGCTCCCAATTTTGTAATGCTTGTGATGCCAGAGATGTTCTCTAGTTATGTAATCGATTTGAGACTTTCATAATAATAGAAGTCAGTTTCCTGTTTCTTTCCATTTTGTCTGTAAATGTTTTCTGAAACACTCAGGTATGGAGGATCCAGCTGAGGATTGTTATACTGTTATGATGTAGGTTTTATCATGGCAGTGTCATGATTAGTTTAATTCATTTCCATGTGTTGTCTTTTCCCTCTCACATTGGATGGTTCAGGCATGGAGGATCCAATTGAGCTGTCATAGTTGCAGGATGATGGAGGTTTGATCATTCTATTGTTGTGACTGTGTTTCTTACAACACATTTCGGTGTCTGAAGCATGAACTCGAGACTTAGATTTTTTCATCTTCAAGTTGTTGGAAGGCCAGATCGCCATAGTGCTCTTGTTCATTTTTCTCACTAATTCTTCCCTCTTCTCTCACTTTAACTCAATTTTCCTGACTGAAGTTAATGTGGCCCTCACGTCCCTCTGCATTTCCTGTCTAGTTCTGTGTTGAAAATCATTCATATTTTGATTTTTTCCCATATACCTCCATCCATATAAACTGACATCTACCATATAACTTTGATGGGTATCGTTCTTGCCTTTTCTGCAATCTGAAGGCGACTTTCAGTGCCAACATTTCGGGCTCCATTTCTGGGGAATGAATTGAATACCTTTCCCTAGGTAGAACAACAACAAACTTATGATTATGAAGGTGCATCAGATATCAGAACCTTTGAATATTGCACTTGCACCTGGCGACTCCACTGAGGTGACTCCACTGTTTCAGTGCGGCTGCTTCTGGCTACACCTGAAACTCCCTGGGAGAACACAACAATCAGATCTAGTCTTTGATGGTGAACAAAGACCAGACACACTCATTCTACACATCATTCACCTAGCAAATCCATGGTTGAAGAATCCATTAGCAACTCCACTCGTTCAAAATGGACAAAATATTGGCTCAAAGGTTTGATCCCTTCAATTTTTTTGTTGTTCCTAGTTTTCCTAATGTCTTCCCTACTATGGATGAATGGGGTGATTATTTTCCCATATTTAGAGAGCATAAAGAGGACAACCTTGCTCAACATCTCAGTGCGTTTCATGATCTCATGCACCAGTGGGAGATACATCATGAGGATGTATTAATGAATATGATCATGTTCTCATTAGCAGGGGATGCTCATGAATGGTACCACTCCTTACCCCCTACTAGCATCTCCTCACTGAGATAATTTCATACAGCCTTCAATAGGCACTGTCAAAATTTTTATTCCTCTGAGTTTATTTGTCATAATTTTTGTGAGGAATATGAAGATAGTGATCAAGATATTGTTGGTTCTATTGAAATTTGTAAGGATGAATACCATGAGGAAGAAGAATATGCTTTGGGTGAGCTGATAGAACTGGTAAAATCTCTCTTTGCCAAAATAGAAAGGTTGGAATCTGAGCAAAGAGCAGAGGATTCTCTAGTATTTGAGACATATGTTCTTGACAACCCTACGGATGGTGATAGTATTGAATATTTCATAATTGTAGAGGCCTTACATTATTCTCCCGATGTGCATGTTGTCTCATATTTAAATGAATAAATAATGGTGTATTCGGATGAAGAGAAGCAGTGCCCTACATCACATTTTGATGACTCGGGGAGAATCCAACCTGCATATGACAACTATGAATTAGACTCTAAGATGGATTTGCAGGATTCCCAAAAACATACTGCAGAGTCTTATCCTTTGTTCACTAATGAAAAATATTGTGAGAAAATAAACCATCTTAGACCTACAAAAGACACCAAGCAACATTTTGAAGAGTAGAGCTTTCCCACGGTTCCTGTTTATGAAGATTATGAATATGACCCTTGGGAGAGTGATGAAGAAGAAGAGGATCATATTAAGATGCATTTTATATCCTACTCAGAACCTATCAGCGAGAAACCACCACCTGGGATCATTCAACCTGCATCATCCTTTCACCTGCCTGCACTTGCCAAAGACATTCAGCCTAGTGTGAACAGATGCAAGACAGAACATGTTTTCTGTCACCAGCCCAATGGATTTTTCCACTCATTCTATGAGCCTGAAAACAAGTACATGGAGTGGCATTTCCTTCATGCCTTGGAGCCTTCCAACTTTATCTCAACTTCAACCTTTGGAGAGAAGCTAAAGGATGTAACCATTATGTTGTCACAGTTGCATTATCTGCTATTGATCACTGACATAATAAATGGTCTTCCGATTAGGAATCTACTTGAATGGCTATGGTGGAATTTTTCTTTCACGTATCACTTTGTAACAATCAATTAGTTTAGGGTTGTACATAAATAATATCATGTGGAGCCTATGTGTGTTTATTTTCGTTTTTTATTTATCGACCTGTATTCCTCAACAGGGTGTTTTGAGCTTGACTCCATAGCCCAATGTAGAAGGCGACTGGAACTACTAAAGATCTTAGATCCTCGAAGGGAGGAATCTATCCCCCATGGAGCCTAATGTTAGCACATATCTTTGTAAAGGGTGTGTATTCCCTAAGGATTTGGCCCGTGGGCATAGAAAATGCGAGAAAAGGGGTTTAAAAACCCACCATATGCATTTTATCCAAATTCTGTAGGTGCAGAGTTGATTCTTGCCCATCCCGATCCCGGTGAAGTAGTTATGAATGTGGGGGAGGTGGATGAAACATCGCCTCCCCCCATGAATGGAAAGTCAAAAAATTCTGGTCGTGAGGCATTTTGTCAGCCCAGATAGTCTGAGCTTGTGTGCAACATAAAAGCTGCATGGGCAGTCTGACAGGGAAAGTCCACACGTAAAAATTTACGTCTGAAAAAAGGATGCATGTGTTATCACTCCAGGAAACTCTCCTAGGCTCTAAGTCAGAGATGCCTGGTAACTCAATCTTTTTAGGAACTATTTTCTCAATAATGGGTTGGGGTTTTGGATCAAGATGAATATCTGAAACTCTGAGTTATATTCTCAAGACATTCTTAACTATAATCATGCAACACAAGGCCTTCAAGAGCCATTATCAGATAGGTTTGAATAAAAGGTGGATGAGAAAACTAATCAATCAACCATAACATATATAAAACCATATATATGATGGGTCAACAAACTAGCCGAGGATGCTTGTGATTCTTGCTTAGTAACCAAAAGTAAGATGACAGTTACTAGGGTCATTAAACAGAGACAAAAGAACTAATTCCACTCATAAGCATAGACATAGATAAAAGAAGGTCTGACAGTAACAAAAGAAAGAAGATTGTTGGCTGATATATTAAAGAAAGTGTCTTGTTACAAAACAGTAGCATGTAGAACTCAAAATCGAACCCCCTTATTCCATAAATGTTCCTGGCTTTATAGCCTTTACAAACAGTTTCCAGATCCTCAAAACCCTGGATCTGTTAATCTGAAAATAGTAAATAAAACTATAAAAACAAGAAAATAGGGATAAACCCCAAAAAGAAGGATATTCTATGTGCTGGTCCTATTTTTGTGTTAACAGTTGATGAAGTAAAAATAAGCCTTCAAAGCCCCTTGGCTCGATCTTGTGAAGATAAGAATCAAATTTGATGATGTGGCACTTAGCTCCTAACATTTTGCCCTTGAAAAATAACCGAATATGGTCAAAAATTTCCTTTTAACTTTCCTTTCCACGAACAGCCTTCAGATTTTTAATTCATTTAGCATTCCTTCACGCTGATGGCTACTTTTGCAAAATCTTCCAGAATGAGTGCAATATTCTGTTGTTAAAGATATCTCAAGAGCCATGGGGAATAAATGGCCTTCTGTGCTAAATATGTATGGGTATGGTCTTTTCTCCATCATGTTTTCCCCACCCATAGCCAAATCAAAAAGAAACCAGAAGTATTTAACTATTTCAGCAAGGAAAAGCTTTCCATGTGATCATCTTGTTGGTGGGATTCTACATCTGCTAGGTGACAATATCCACAAGAGCATCATGCAGCATATTGTAAACTGACAACAATGTCTTGACCAACATTATGATACAATGGATCCCTGGTAGATTTAAAAATCCAGTAGGTGCTCTCAATTAACTTGGGATGCAGGGGGTAACTCCTTTGACCAGGATGCATACTAGATGTAGCAATATTGAAGCCCTCTGGTGTAAATCTAAATTGTTTCCAGATGCTAAAGAAAGCTTTGTGTGTTCGGGCAGTTGGCTCAACATTCCCAGCCATTGAACTGTGACATTAAATCTTTCCTTATCACCAAACAGTGCCAATGTATCCAATGAATCAACAAGGATCAATGCATAGCCACCCAATGTGTTTTCTCCTATAGAACTGAAAGTGAATCATTATCTGCCTGAGTTCACAAGAGTTGATTCATCTGACTTGCGGCTTGGTCCTACAGGTGCCAAACCCATCGACCTCTGCTCTCAATGCTAATCCAAACTTTGCCATCATTAATTGTTGATGTGTCCCTCAAACCCAGGGATTATGCGTGTAATTGATGAACAAATGGATCTTGAGTCAAAGAGTGTGACTCGACACATGATTAGAGCTTTCTTAATGGTATTTCAATTTATCAACAACATGAGACATTAAACAAGACTCAAACCAAGGAATATAAGTCAATTTCAAATGCTATAACTCAATCAACCGAAATGTGACTCAACAAAATAGAAATAGATGTTTTTAGGCAAGTATTGAATCGATCTTTTGACGAGGCGATAGGTATTCAGAATTTGACAAATATTGAACTATGGCTCAGCAAATAGGAAGAAAATTTAGATAGCAAACATGAGTCCGAATTGACTTGTGGATTAACTCGATAATGAAAGACAACTAGCAATGTAATTTAAGACACTAGATTTGAGCTATAGTCAGGGTATTCTGGAACAGACTCATCAATTTTTTTTCTTTTAGCAAGAGTTGAAGTTCAAAAATGGAACAAAATCTCCATTTGGCAGAGGATATAGGCAAAATTCAATTAACGAAGGTAGATGCTTAGCAAGAACCGTGACATAACTGACCTGTAATCGAAATTTGAGGCACCAATTTGTTTGAGCTTTATTCATAGAAGAAAAATTTAAGCCATTGATGATGAAATGTACACCTGTATCATTGAGTTTACTATGTAAACTAGAATTTCGACCATCTGTTACCCTTTGAACAAGACTGAAGTTGCAAATTCATGCCGGTATGAGAATTTTACGGGCCGTTTTGCATTGATAACCATCAGAGAACTTAATGCACAATTGAATGGAGTTTGAGACACCTCCACATTGCTCCATGATGTAATGTAACTCGTCGCTGATTTGGCTTATCCACTGATGATTCGCATGTGAAATCCATTCAGTTATGAAGTGTTGTATCATGAGAGTCTGTGCCATATCAACTTGGATGTGAACTGACAACCCGATCATATACATGATGTTTCTGCAGTTATTCACCAACAAATAATAATGATAACCATAAGAATTTGCACCAATAATCTTTCTTTTCGGCGGATTATAATAATGAACAGGCTCGCAGGCTCGCTTGACGTTTGGCATCTGCAAGAGCATGAAAGTTTAAATTTTGAATGTGATAAGATTTTCGGTGGTTAAGAACTTTATGCCATGTGCCTCTTATCCACCGAAACGGTCGGCTTTCAGTGGTTAACTAGTGAATTTGAAGACTTGCTTAACCACTGAAAATTGTAATTCCAAAATTTGAAAGCCAAGACCCAAAAGAACAATTTTTCCAACTTTACATTTCAGAAATAGACCATTTACTCTACTCTAAAAAATTTAGAAATGAATTTTTGGACCTGATCTTATTTCCTAAAGATTACCAAAATGACGGTGCTATTTTGGGAGATAACATCTGGCTCCAGCTGGGATGGAGACCTCCCTGCGAGGTTTCCAAGAACCTAGTAGTTCCAGTAGCCTTTAGCATTGGGCATGGAGTCATCTGGCTGCTTTTGGCATTGGGCATGGAGTCATTAGCCTGTGAAACCAATCTCTGAAAACTCTCAAGCTCTGTGCAACTGGTCCTCTCCAAACCTGTAACTTGTGTGTAGCCTCCTGCTTATTTATGAGATTAAACTAAAAAAGATCTAACTGCTCGTATGGCGAGCTTATTCCTCGGCCTACTCCTACATATAACCAATAGAAGTATATTGATCAAGTAAAAGCATACTTCCAATGCAGCCATGTCAGAAACTGATTTACAGTCACCATGATAGATCTTGACCCGAAAAGTAATGAAGGCCATATCATACAGAAAAGAGGTTTGAGCAAATGATTAAGACAATCTCCTTCTGACAGAAATATCTTAACATCTATGCTGCTGATAGAATCCAAAAAGTCAGCAATAGGGTCTTCAAAATCATAAAACAATACCTCTTTGAGCTGCTGATCTAACTGTAAATTGAAATCATGTTGAAAGCTGCCTTTACTGATCTCATTGTTGAATGTAGGCTGCTCAACCCTTGTCGGAGAAACATGTAGGATGGACTGCTGATCTAGACTTTTCATCTCCTCACCTTCTTCTCCATATTTGCTGCAATTCCCCTTTGTCTGCACATCTGAAAGTTGATGGCTTCCCTTAGCATTTGTCAAAGATTCGAAACTGTCGCCCATGAACATTTGCAAACTAAGGAAATCTGAACTCTTCAGGTTTTCTGAAAAGTATAGATCCATGAAAACTGCTACTGGATCCTTTAAAAGAAAATAAGAAACATGCTGCTTCTCGAGAAAAAGTTGCATGTCCATGGTAACCTCTTGCTCAACCATGACTATTCCTGTACAAGAAGAATGATCATCTTCTTGTCCTTTTGAGATCAACTCATGATCATCAAAAACTACAATTTCATTATCAGAATAATGCTGACAAGAGGATAACAAAATAGGATTTCCATCACATGGATTAGGCTCAGCTGAGAACATATAATTTATTATGCAATCATCAATCATCATAGGCTCTTATTGATATACAAATTGATCATAAGCTTCACAAGCATACCTGTCTCTAGAATATTCTGCCAATGTTGACGAATTCAGATCTGAATCTGAAATAAGCTCGTCTTCTTTCTGTTGTTCTAAATCTTCTTCATACTCATTACCTCCCTGCTCAAAATCTGAACCATACTGACATTGTTTTTTCTCATGTGCAAGCAGATTGTCAAAGTCAACCCGCTATCAGATCCTCCTGGAAGCACGAATATTCTCCTCCACCTCTTGAGCGTCTTCAAACAAGTTCCCTAATGATGAAGACTTCCTTTATAGAAAGAGAAGGACAAGTTCATTATGTTGAGCCATAAGATAATATACCATGGCAGCAATCTCAGTAGGTTGAATCTCCAATGGGATGTCATAATAAACATGGTAAAACATTTTATTGAAAACAGGCAAGGCTTCATCCTGCTCTCGTTTCAAAGCATAGAAATCAGCAAGGTATGAATCTAAAGATTTGTAATTGCCCCAATACTTCAGGAAAGCATTAGAGAACTCGGTCCATGAGCCAATTGAATCGGTTCTCATACTTTTAAACCATGTAGCAGCATCTTTGATCAGAGGCTTTGAGAAAAATCTCATGATCATGTCTTCATGAGCAAGCTGAAAACGATCAACAAAATCCAAAAAGGATTCCACGTGTCTCTCAGCTGAAGCTTGATTCTCTCTAGAAAACCAAGGGAGATATTCATAACAGTCATCAAGATAAGGATGAAGAAGAAGGGGCAGCTTTAAAGGTTTGAACATCTTCATCTGGATCTTAACTTGAAAAGCGGTGGGTTGATCATGAGAGTTAACGAGTTCATGACAAGGTTCAAAAATTATGACAAGAGGGGCTGAGATTTGGATAGGATCTGAAACAATTTCTATCTTTTCAAGGTCACATGGCTGATCAGATTCTAAAGGAAAAGAAATACAATGGTCATATTTGTGAATGAGCTGAGGTAAAGCCACCGAATCTACATCTACAATGCAGGGCTGCAGGATTTCCTCTTCTAAAGACGAATATATACAAGAAGGATGATCATTTTCTGAATATACAAAACAGAAAATAATTCTCTTTACATGCGAAGGGAAAAGAATGAAAGAGGTAATGAAGAACAACAACAGTTCATGAAGCAAACTAATGAACTGATACCAGAATTTTGATCTGAGCCTCTTCTTCTTTTATCAACAGGATCCTCCCCAGTGGAGTCTTTGAACGTGGAGTCGCCAGATAGATGTTTAGAACCAATATAATGCTCAGCCTTTGTCTATCATCAAAATCTGAAACTGTGTCATCTCCTAGGGAATCTTTCTTCATCCTCTGTTCCCTGGCAACGACGCCAATTTGTTATCACTCCAGGAAACTCTCTTAGGCTGTAAGTCAGAGATGCCTGGTAACTCAATCTTTTTAGGAACTATTTTCTCAATAATGGGTTGGGGTTTTGGATCAAGATCAATATCTGAAACTCTGAGTTATATTCTAAAGACAGTCTTAACTATAATCATGCAACACAAGGCCTTCAAGAGCCATTGTCAGATAGGTTTGAATAACAGGTGGATGAGAAAACTAATCAATCAACCAGAACATATATAAAACCATATATATGATGGGTCAACAAACTAGCCGAGGATGCTTGTGATTCTTGCTTGATAACCAAAAGTAAGATGACAGCTACCAGGGTCATTAAACAGAGACAAAAGAACTAATTCCACTCATAAGCATAGACATAGATAAAAGAAGGTCTGACAGTAACAAAAGAAAGAAGCTTGTTGGCTGATATATTAAAGAAAGTGTCTTGTTACCAAACAATAGCATGTAGAACTCAAAATCGAACCCCCTTATTCCTTAAATGTTCCTAGCTTTATAGCCTTTACAAATAGTTTCCAGATCCTCAAAACCCTGGATCTGTTAATCTGAAAATAGTAAATAAAACTGTAAAAACAAGAAAATAGGGATAAACCCCAAAAAGAAGGATATTCTATGTGCTGGTCCTATTTTTGCGTTAACAGTTGATGAAGTAAAAATAAGCCTTCAAAGGCCCCTTGGCTCAATCTTGTGCAGATAGGAATCAAATTTGATAATGTGGCACTTAGCTCCTAACATTCTACCCTTGAAAAATAACCGAATCTGGTCAAAAATTTCCTTTTAACTTTCCTTTCCACGAACAGCCTTCAGATTTTTAATTCATTTAGCATTCCTTCACGCTGATGGCTACTTTTGCAAAAGCTTCTAGAATGAGTGCAATATTCTGTTGTTAAAGATATCTCAGGAGTCATGGGGAATAAATGGCCTTATGTGCTAAATATGTATGGGTATGGTCTTTTCTCCATCATGTTTTCCCCACCCATAGCCAAATAAAAAAGAAACTAGAATTATTTAACTGTTTCAGCAAGGAAAAGCTTTCCATGTGATCATCTTGTTGGTGGGATTCTACATCTTCTATGTGACAATATCCACAAGAGCATCATGGAGCATATTGTAAACTGACAACAATGTCTTGGCCAACATTAAGATACAATGGATCCTTGGTAGCTTTAAAAATCCAGTAGGTGTTCTCAATTAACTTGGGATGCAGGGGGTAACTCCTTTGACTAGGCTGCATACTAGATGTAGCAAGCTTGAAGCCCTCTGGTGTAAATCTAAATTGTTTCTAGATGCTAAAGAAAGCTTTGTGTGTTCGGGCAGTTGGCTCAACATTCCCAGCCATTGAACTGTGACATTAAATCTTTCCTTATAACCAAACAGTGCCAATGTATCCAATGAATCAACAAGGATCAATGCATAGCCACCTAGTGTGTTTTCTCCTATAGAACTGAAAGTGAATCATTATCTGCCTGAGTTCACAAGAGCTGATTCATCTGACTTGCGGCTTGGTCCTATAGGTGCCAAACCCAACGAACTCTGCTCTCAATGCTAATCCAAACTTTTCCATCATTAATTGTTGATGTGTCCCTCAAACCCAGGGATTATGCGTGTAATTGATGAACAAATGGATCTTGAGTCAAAGAGTGTGACTCGGCACGAGATTAGAGATTTCTTAATGGTCTTTCAATTTATCAAAAGCATGAGACATTAAAGGAGACTCAAACCAAGGAATATAAGTCAAGTTCAAATGCTATAACTCAATCAACCGAAATGTGACTCAACAAAACAGAAACATATTTCTTTAGGCAAGTATTGAATCGCGTTTTTGGCGAGGCAATAGGTATTCAGAATTTGACAAATATTGAACTATGGCTCAGCAAATAGGAAGAAAATTTAGATAGAAAACATGAGTCCGAATTGACCTGTGGATTGACTCGATAATGAAAGACAACTAGCAATGTAATTTAAGACACTAGATTCGAGCTATAGTCAGGGTATTCTGGAACAGACTCATCATTTTTTTTTTTTTTAGCAAGAGTTGAAGTTCAAAAATGGAATAAAATATCCATTTGGTAGAGGATATAGGCAACATTCAATTAACAAAGGTAGATGCTTAGCAAGAACCGTGACATAACTGACCTATAATCGGAATTTGAGGCACCAATTTGTTTGAGCTTTATTCATAGAAGAAAAATTTAAGCCATTGATAATGAAACGTACACCTGTATCATTGAGTTTACTCTGTAAACTAGAATTTCGACCCTCTGTTACCCTTTGAATGAGACTGAAGTTACAAATGCGCACCGGTATGAGAAGTTTACGGGTCGTTTTGCATTGATAACCATCAGATAACTTAATGCACAATTGAATGGAGTTTGAGACACCTCCACATTGCTCCATGATGTAATGAAACTCGTGGCTGATCTGGCTGATCCACTAACGATTCGCATGTGAAATCTATTTAGTTATGAAGTGTTGTATCATGAGAGTCTGTGCCATATCAACCTGGATGTGAAATGACAACCCGATCATATACATGATGTTTCGGCAGTTATTCACCAACAAATAATAATGATAACCATAAGAATTTGCACCAATAATCTTTCTTTTCGGCGGATTATAATAATGAACAGGCTCACAGGCTCGCTTGATGTTTGGCGTGTGCAAGAGAATGAAAGTTTAAATTTTGAATGTGATAAGATTTTTCGGTGGTTAAGAACTTTATGCCATGTGCCTCTTATCCACCGAAACAGTCGGCTTTCAGTGGTTAACTAGTCAATTTGAAGACTTGCTTAACCACCGAAAACTGTAATTCCAAAATTTGAAAGCCAAGACCCAAAAGAACGATTTTTCCAACTTTACATTTTAGAAATAGACCATTTAATCTACTCTAAAAAATTTAGAAATGAATTTTTGGACCTGATCTTATTTCCTAAAGATTACCAAAATGACGGTGCTATTTTGGGAGATAATAGCATGCACAGAGAAGATTGCATGCACAGTCTGAACGAGAATACACAACGTATGGATGAGAATCTCGACGACACCTCTATTGTAGTGGCGAAATATTTTGAGTATATATATGTAGTTTTGAGTCATTTTGAAAGGAGGTCCTTGGTTGAGCAGAGCTCCCAATTTTGTAATGCTTGTGATTCCAGAGCTGTTCTCTGGTTATGTAATCCATTTGAGACTTTCATGTTAATAGAAGTTAGTTTCATGTTTCTTTCCATTTTGTCTGAAACACTTAGGTATAGAGGATCCAGTCGAGGATCGTTATGTTCTTATGATGTAGGTTTGATCATGGCAGTGTCGTGATCAATTTCATTCATTTCCATGTGTTGTCTTTTCCCCCTCACACTGGATGGCTCGGGCATGGAGGATCCAGTCGAGCTATCATAGTTGCAGGATGATGAAGGCTTGATCATTCTGTTGTTGTGACTATGTTGCTTGCAACACATTTTGGTATCTAAAGCACGAACTCACGACTGCTCTTGAGTTTGAGTTTTTCATCTTCGAGTTGTTGGAAGGTCGGATGCCCATAGTGGTCTCATTCACTTCTCTCACTAAGTCTTCCCTCTGCTCTCACTTTAACTCAATTTTACTAAATGAAGTTAATGTGGCCCTCATGTCCCTATGCATTTCCTGTCTAGTTCATTGTTGAACATCATTCAGATTCTAAGTTTTTCCCATTGACCTCCATCCATATAAACCAAAATCTACCATATAAATCTGATGGGTATCGAGCTTGCCTTTTCTGCAATCTGAAGGCGACTTCCGGTGCTAACATGTACTATGCACCATAAGGCCCTACATATTTCTAAGTGACCTTTCAGGTTACTCTCTCCTATATATTTCTACGTAAATTCTTCTTCCTCAGGCCTAAAGAATATCTGCATAAGTCTACTGCACTATGCCCAATCTTTCATTTCCTTTCTGTGTGCATCCCACCATCTAGTTGGAGTCACCTTTAAGAAGAAATCTAGTGCCAACATCCTCTACTGTTCTGGCACCTGCAAATCAAATTCATTTATAAACATACCAATCTCAGTCATTCCATCATACCTGGGTGGATCACATAGCTCCATTCCTATCCAATGTAAAGATCGTTTTATCTGTGCACATCATCTAGTTGACACTTCATGCATCCTATGTTTCCAATTTTCTAGACCGTCTTACGATTATGATGCACATGAACTGATATTTCTCCGAATCAGCATGCCATCCATTGTCGGATCAACATAGTCCTCCATCCGTGTAGTTAGATTGTATAAGTTTTCAATTTCATTCCCTCTTCCTGGCCTTGTGTATCTATTCGCTTATGATGGGTTCAAAGGTACAGTAACTTTCAAGTCCCCAACCTCAAAGATCATCTCCCTCTTATTCAAGTTAACAGTTTTATGATTATCAAATGGCCATTCCAATCTCATCAATGTTGGATACGGTTGACTATCATCCACTATCTCAATAACTTCAAAGTTTTTGAAGCTGCACACCTCATCTATGTTTATAGATAATCCTATTAGTCACCCAATTAGAACTATCTTATGCTAATTCACAAGCCTCAACTGAAAAAGGGACCATACTAGCTCAGGTTCTCCCATCATCTCCCATCTCTGCTTAGGTAGAAAATTCACATCAGATCCTAAATACAAAAAAACATTATCCACATCGTACTCTCCAATATGCGCATTAAAACTAAATTCTTCGTTGGTTCTCTTCCTACGCAATACCTGATTTACCATTATTTGTGTGACTAGGGTGTCTCTTCCTTTTGTGTTGTGATCAATCATGGTATATAACATACTTATCATAGTTCTATCCTTCATTAGTTCTACATAAATCTTTAAGGACTCTGTCAGTGTACTTACTTGTGAACTTTATTTCTTTGGTAGATCTCAACCTTCTATATGAGGCAACGATGATATTGATGCTACCCCATGTGGTCCAAGTATTTCATTTCTTGCACTCTGATATGTCTCTTTTTTTTGTTATGGATCGAATGCTAGTATAGTCCCTACTCACTTCCTTACCCACTACTCCATCAGGCTTCCTCAAGTTTCCATATCAGATCCTATCTTAGCTCCTCCACATGTAACGACTACGAATTTTGTTCCTTCACTGTTCCTTTCAGCTGATATAATCTGCACATTTTGATTCAGAGTATGATTTTGGTTTCCTATGGCCTACCATTTTGCAACTATTTGGGGAGAGTCCTCTTTCGCATGATCTAGTGCTCTGCAATATGTGCACATTGTACACAAATTATGGGAATTGCGAGCCAAGTGTCCATGTTGATTATAGTTATAACAGATAATCAGTCAGTTTTCTCCTCTACCAAAATTTCCTCTTCTCTAACCTCTACCAAATTTCCATCCATTCCCTTGATTGAACCCTCTTTGATTGTTATATTTTGCACCACCTCCTTCTGTTTCTTTATTCTCTTCTTGGATTCTGTAAATATTTTATGTATGCTCCCTTAGTAGAGAGAATGCGTGAAAATCCTTCTCTTCATGCCCAACCAACTTTCAAAAGTTGCAAAACAAGTTCTTTGGTGTACTTTGATACTTCTATAGTAATGGGAACTCAGTGGGGTGATGTCCCCATTTCTTACATATCTCATAGTATCCCCCCTGGTAATGGATTTGGTGCTCCAACTGCTAAATACTGCACGAATGTTGGGAATTCATCCTTGTGATGGCCCTCCATTCTACATTTGGTACACCAAAATTGTTCTTGTTTCTCCCTTCCTTTTGTAATTTCTACCAACTGAATTGTCAATGCAACCAACTGCATCTAAACCTGTGCCATTCCTCATGTATCTCTTGTTAGAGATGCCTCTAGTTTCATTGCAATCTCCAGTGCCTAGGGTTGCGACATAACCTTCTATTGAATCAAGGGCCTTTGAATTTGTGGTAGAAGTATGGAAATAACCCACTCTTGATGTTGTTGATCTAGAATTTGTAAAGTCAATCTCCCTAATACATCCTTAAAAAGTTGATCAAAATCACATACAGACTCTATTTGCACATGTTTGATCTCTTTTAGCTCGGTGATGTACTGTGATTCTGATTTTGTCTTTTTGAACTCCTTTAATAATGCTTTATTTATCTCTGCCAAAGTCCGAGCCTTTCTGGTAGGCGTAATGCCTTGTAACTTCATATACCATACTAGGACACAACCTCTAAATGTCATTTTTAACTGGGCAATTTTCATGTCATCATCTTGTATGTTTTTAGCGACCCAAATTATTTCGCACACAAACAAGTTTTGTTCCAGGTCCTCTAACCCTACTCCCTTCAATTCTAGAAGTATAAGAGTATTATCTACTCCCCCCATGTTGGTTTGTGTAGTCCCTCCTCTTGGTTATGCTGGTGGAATCAGATTCTAACTTTAACTCTGTGCATTGGTCCCACTATTCTGACTACTACTATTTTGTACTCCTCTACTAACTATAATGGATTTTGCAAGTCTTCAAATTTTATCTCTGATTGTGGTGACGCACATGGGGTCATGGATTCAACACAGGATCACGTCTGAGTAGGATTTACTGGCTCTTATATTATTGGACTAGACTAAAACCCCTATTCTTCTCCTCTTTTATATGGTATTCCTATGAGTCAGACTAATGCAGAAGGTTCTCTTTCCTTTGGCTCACTGTGTTTCTCTTCTCTCCCTACCCTAGTATTTTTCCTCTTGTACCTTCTTCCTCGGTGCAACTCTCCAAAATCATAATCTTCCTCTGGTATGCAACCTTCTTCCATCCTCATTCCCCTCCTTCCTTTTTCATTTCTTCATTCTCTCAGACGATCCCACTATCATCCTCTAGCTCCCCCTATGTGCGTAAATCCTTTTTAGCTGTCAGACTTCATTATCATCACATTTTTTTCACATAACAACATTTTTATCCATGTATTTAATGATTTCAAGAACCTTTCGCGTGGACCTTTTAAAAATACTATTTCTCCATCACTATATGCCGAATTCATCTTACCAATTCAGGAGTCCAATTATTTGGTATTGCAACAATAAACCTTCATGTCTTATCTACCATCATTTCTAGCCACTCGGTCAGAATTTTTGGAAATTTAACAAAGAAAATTTCATGAAGGTCTATGAACACGTACCTTTTCATCCATTGCATTTCACTCATCTAAGGGTTCATGTTCTCTTTTTGCGCAAATTCCCATTCTTTTTGTTCCAACCAATCAGTGATGTCCTTCTCAGTCAGCCTCCAAAACATCCCCTTAATCATAATTTCTCGGTCCCAACAATGGAACCATTTTCTAGCTTACTATGGTGTACGCACAGGTTGTAAGACCCAAGGTTCTAGTTAACTATGAACAACAAACCCACAAGACATTGACCCTTTTGGCATCACCTACTTGCGCATATGAACTCTCACCCGAGGTATCTATGGGGATTGCAAGAACCAAGCTTCTACATGAGTAAGGGAAAGAGAAGCGGATATCCGAGTCATTATTCCTTCTTCTAGCTATGTGTTCTCAATTATTAGAGATATTATCACAGTCATTCATGAATATTGTACCATAATCAATCCATGAACTAAGTCTAGTCTATGAGCTACAACAACATCATTCATAAATTCACATAAACAAGTAAATAACACAAGATGTAAGATTATGTTTCAACTATGTATTTATTCATCTTATTGACTTATTACATTCATGATTCTAGCATAATCTCTAGCTTCTATAGACTCTCCCAACTATCTGTCTCTCTAGAATCTTTTTCACCCCACCCATTACATATTTATTCCCAAAATATAGGGCTTAAATCACTATTCTATCTATCCAAAAATAGCCCATTACAATGCATAACATGGCCAACTTCATTTAACTGGTTGTTTGCTTTCTTCTATTTTTCTCCCTTTTTACAACTTTTGTATTGTTATTCTATTTCTAGAAAGACGCACTGGCATCCTTTTCTCTTTCTCCTCTTTCTCTCTTGATTTATCTTTATTTTTGTGCGCTATCTTCATCTTGCATTCTTTTCTTCTTTATGTGCCCTTTCTTCTACGCCCTTTCTTTATGCTCAGGTTCTTTCTCCCAAAATTGCATCCAAAACTGCCTGTCCAACATATAGCTAAGGGGTGTCTAGTGGTAAATCCTTCCAGGATTTGTTGTGCCCATGTTTGGGTGGAAAAGGGAACCCATTTCAGTAGTCACAACACTATCTAATTTCTATATAAGTATATTTTGTTAAATCTCCGTAGTATTAAGATTAGAGAAAATTATATAATATGTTTTAGAGTTGTGTAAGTTTAAATTTATGATAAACGTGGTTTGAGGAATTTAAGTAAAAGGAAGAGAATGTTTAAGTTGAAGCTCATTTGATTTAATTCCTTATCTCTTGACTATCTGTGTGTTAAAATAATATTTATTGGAGTGAATGTTGTGGTTGACTGTGTTGCATAGTTTAATGCATGCTTTGGCAATGATGATTGAATAGTTAAAAATCTCTATAAAGAATCTGAAAGAAGAGAGGGTGATTTTCTACATAATAATGTTCTATTTTAGCTTATCCTCAAGCCTTATTATAGAAAACTTTGAGTATATCAGATCTGGGTTTGAACTATAGGGAAATAACCCAAACATTTAAAAATGCAAAAATCATTATAAATAGGTAGTAAGGAAAATAGTTTTGGAATTATACATGACACTTCTTACTTGAATTCAAAGTAGAAAATCCCTTTAGATATCATTTGGTAATTGAGAACAATTATGCTAAACTAGTGTTAAATATCCTGTAAATTTTGGAAGAATCCCCTTAATTTTTGGTGAGCATTAAATCCTTGTAGAAATATCAGATTTTATTGTGAAGAAATTTCTTGCCTTAGGACCAATTTCCTTAAATCTAAGTAAGGAAAGTAAATCTCGGTAAGAAAGAGGAAGTTTAATCCTTTACCTGTGAGGAAGGGAAATTATAAACCATATTTTAAATGGAGAAAAATCCCCTCGTGAATTTGATTTTATTTCACTATTCTAAAATAGGAAACAATATATATATATATATATATATATATATATATATATATATATATATTAATGTGTTAATAAACCCATTATTATTCACATTGATCATTTCTTATCACACTTCGGAGCTTCAGGACTACGAGACTCCGGAGGTTTGAAGTGGAGAGTGAACAAACGAGATTAATCCTCCACGATCAACCTCTTAATAATTTTGTGATTATTGGGACTCCGGGCATTGGGAATGATGGACAAGTGAACTTTTTGTTAATATATATATATATATATAGAAAATTTATAAACCGAGGCACTAATTTTGCTAGGATTTATTATAAAATTAATATATTATAATGAACACATGGACAAGGAAAAGTCCTTTTCCATTTAAATTATTATTTAACGTGTTATGTGTGTGTGTACCACTTTGGGAATTCAAGACTCTGGGAGTTCTGGACTTCAGGACTTCAAGGTGTTTGGGGTTATGGAACTCACGAGATAAAATCGTCAAAGGCCCGAACCCTACCTTTCCATGTACAAATGTTGCATAGTTAATAAATATAATCAATTTTATTATATTGTATTTAATGTGATAAATTAACGTAATTGATTATAATCATCCTTTATTTCAATTTACTATATTATAATCCAAAATAATTTATTGTACTTAAATCACGATAGATTGAAAGTGGGACCCCTTTAGGACTCCGAGATATTTGAGAATGAAGAATGTGTAGAAGAGCCGAAGGACTTGACCCGGATATCTTTTCCCTCATTCCAATATTAAATATAATATTGGAGATTATTTAAACTTGGATGCAGTTTTCAAAGGGTATAATATAATATATTATGTTATAATAAGGTTCATTAAAATAACTGCATGTGGATAAGGCCAACTCTTTTCCCCTTTTTAAATATTAAATAATGTGTAACTTGAATAAGTGGGGACCACTTCGAGGCTTCGGGATGTTTGAGAATGAAGAATGTGTTGGAGAGAAGAAGGAGTTGACCATATATTTTTCTCTCATTCCAATATTGAATATAATATTGGGGATTGTATAAACTTGGGATCAATTTTCGAAATGGGTGCAATATAATATACATATAATAATAAAAGTTTATTATAATAATATTTTCACGTGGATGAGGAAAGTCCTTTTCCATTTTTAAATTAAATATTTAATGTGTAACACGTATAAGTGTGGACCCTTCGAGACTTCGGGACTCCGAGAGTTCGAAACTTTAGGGCTCTGGGATTTCAGGGATTCAGGACTTCGGGATGTTTGGGGTGATAAAGTATATGAGAAAAAATGACCAAAGTCTTGAACCTACTTCCTGTATTCCAATATTATAATAAACATTAAATGTAATTGATTATATTATATGGTAATATACTTAATTATATCTGCATAAAGGTATAATATAAGTGGGACCCTCTCTGAAGCTTCAACATTCGGGAGTTCTGGGTATGTTCATAAAAGCATGGAGAGGAATTTCACCGAAGTCCAGAGAATTCGTTGTTAATTTTTATTAATAACCCTAAGTGCTTCATTGATATATTTAATTATATTATAATACAATTTATTATGATTATATTATAATATAATTAATAAAAGAACAAATTAGTAATATGATTTAACTATGAGTTAATGTGACGGGGCTTTAATATAATAACTAACACTAATTCACCTGGAATCATGGGATTCCCAATGTGAAAGGGAAGTAATCCTTGGTCTTATTGGATCGATAATTCAGGTCAAGTAAAAATGGAATTTACGTGGTTAATTAATTTTAATGAAGCTTAATCATTTTTATAGGGATTAAATAAATAATTAAATGATTAGTAAAGAGTGGGGTTTTATCATGGTAATGATTAATTAAATTAATATGCCTATAAGGGCTAGAAAAGCATCAACCTCCACTTTGGGAGAGTATTTGTATGCTATGATGTGGTGGCATGTTGGGTGATAGGGAGCCATGTGGATGCCACATGGCGGTGAGGTATTATAGTCGATGAAGGCCTAAATAAATTTGAAGGACCATAACTAATGATCCAGAAATCGGATCAGGACAAATTTATATTCGATGGAAAACCCTTGCCGAATCGGAGACGATGAAATCCTAGTTATGGGGATTTGTGGTGATTGAGAAAAGAGAAAAATTTATGCCCCATCCATTAAAAGTATTCTTAGGGGATTGGGTGTGTGATAGAGTGGTATTAGAGAAGGCAACAACACTCAACTTGCTTGGGCTCAGGAATGAGTTGAATAAAATTTTATTAGAGAATGTTTAAGGGGTAGCACCCTATCTTACTCCATTCATAAGAAGCTTATTTAAAATCTATTACTGAAGAAAGGAATAAAACTTTATGTTGTTGCTACATGTTTTTAGAAATATGAACTGTGTGTTGCTAATGTATCCAAATAATGAAGTTGATTTCACCTTACAAATTCCATGTGTTGTTCATAAACTAGTAGATAATTAACTAACATAAAATATTTTATCGAAACTCAAAAATTCAGTGGACAGCAAGGAAAACTACATCGTAAATAATGGTGACATACCATGAGTTGGGGGAAAGCTCCCACAATAGAGAAGAAGAATATAATGAGATGAGGTCAGTGGAAACCCCTCTAGATTTGGACGAAACTGTAAGAAGCCTCATAGAATAATTACAGAGTTGTAAGGAAGACAATGAAAGGATGATAAAAGAACAGGAAAAATAAACTGAAATTAATGCAGTCCTACTGCAAAGTCTATTAGATATACAAAGGAAGCTACAACATGGGCCAACATCTAGTAATGTGGATAAACATCATACTAATAAAACCCAAATTCCACCTGAGATACAAAAGCATGGTTCTAAAAGTAGCCACACAAGGAGAAGCACCTCAGAGAAGTCCCAACATGGATCCAAGAGATATGCTAACGCCAAGGATTCAACTGAAGAATCTTCTAGTGAGGAAACCGACAACTCTAAGGAGTTTTCTAGTAGTGAGACTAGTTTACATTCTCAGAGGAGAAGAAAGAAGAAGAAACATTCCAGGATCCATGACCCTAAAGAGTTTAATAAATAAAAACCACGCACTTTCGATGGAGAAATTAAAAAGGGGGAAGAAGCAGAAGTTTGGTTACTTGGATTGAATAATCAATTCAGAGTCCATGACTACTCTGAAAACATAAAGGCATGGATAACCATTTTCAAATTGAATGGAAAGGCCTCCATTTGGTGGGATGACCTTAGAAATGTGAAAGGAATTCATGAGAAGGATTTTTCATAGAAACATTTCGAGAAATACTTTAAGAGGAAGTACCTATCTAAAAGATACTATGATGAGAAGACCAGGGAGTTCTATGAAATCAATCTAGGACAACTCACAATAGATGAATATATCAAAACATTTCTTGACTTGATGAGGTATGAGCCCTGCATAAAGGATGAAAAGGTAAATATGTAACAATTTATTAGTGGAATTCCTCAATCCTTCCAGGTAAAAAATGACTTTGATGAAACTAAGACTTTAGAAGACACTATTCGAAAGGAAAGGTACTTCTATGAGAAATTCAAGAACAAGGAAGAACATCATAAGGATTGGAAGAATAAATTAAATTTGTTAAGCCCTAATATTGGCTCATTACCCCTTAATTGGGGCATATTATATTAGTAATATTATTTTATTTATGTCGGCTTTAGGCCATTAGTTGTAATTATACCTCCCAGTCTCCTATATATACCAAGGAGACATTTTCATTTTGAATCATCTTGTACTTGAACATTTAAGTGGGGTAAAAGGAGGCTGCCCCCTCGAAGAGGCTTATTATCTGAAATTATCTCTTTTTCAAGGCATTGAGTACTTTTTCCGAGGTTTTTCTATGCTATATTGGTATTTGGTTCTTATCATATGGTATCAGAGCTCAAGGTCTTGGGGTTTCGCTGCTACATCTGAGACACATTGGAATTTTTGCTATAACTTTTTTTCTACAATGTTTCAGAAGAAACGGCTTGGAGGATACTTAGTAGATAGATCAAGGTACGTTGGGCTCAAAATTCAGCTCCTGAGGCCTTATACTTTTGGAGATACAGCCTGTACAAGAACTTTAATTTTAATTTTCAAGAACTTTTCATGAAATTTTCAAGGGCTCCATCTGAAATATCCATGTGATTGGGTCCTTTTCATGAAATTTTCAAGGGCTCCATCTGAACTAAATTAAAATCCTGTGAACTTTTCATGAAATTAATAGCCTAACAAGATTAAGGCCATGATGGACTGGTCGATTCCAAAAACATTGAAGAATCTTAGAGGATTTTTGGGTTTGACAGGTTACTACCGCAAGTTTGTTCGGAACTATGGAAGAATAGAAGCACATTTAACGGCACTAACTAAGAAGGATGCATTTTCATGGACTCCAGAGGCAACTAAATATTTTGAACAACTTAAAGAGGTGATGTGTAAAGCTCATGTCTTGACCACTCCAGACTTCACAAAAACCTTTATTGTGGAATGTGATGCCTCAGGAAATGGAATTGGTATTGTCCTAATGCAAGAAGGAAGGGCCCTAGATTTTGAAAGTCAACCACTCAAGGGAAAGAACTTACACAAACCCATTTATGAGAAGGAAATGATGGCAATACTACATGCATTGAAGAAATGGTGTCCTTACCTAATAGGTAGGAACTTCAAGGTCAAAATAGATCATGATAGTCTTAAATACTTCTTGGAACAAAGACTATCT
>ML783376.1:238839-304099 GCA_009831015.1 Picea engelmannii | reverse complement strand
GTATAACAAAAGCATGCATCTGAACAGTTGAGGCGTCGACACCTAGATCCACGGTTGAGATTGAATTCCGGACCCCCTGGACCGTTCTGCTTTTAATGGTGGGGGGGGGTCCGGAATGTTGGTTAAACATTGCGCTCAGATCTACGGTCTAGCGGCAGTCAAACCGATGGATGGATGACAGTATTTTTTGGACCCCCCCCAACCGATCTGCTTTTAACAATGGGGGGGGGGGTCTGGAATGGGGTGATTTTTTGGTGGGCCCTTTTCTCTACATGGCAGGAATCCATTGCTCCATACTCCTGCCATGTACAACTTACCTTTTTCGGACATACCCCCGTCACCCCATGACATCATTTTCCAATTTTTTCCCTAAGGGTCATGTCTCATAACTCTGTCATTCCATTCCCCCTGTCCACACATTACAATTCCCTTCACCATGGTCACTTCCCAATCAACACCCACCACATCACCCGGTCATATTCGTCATTCATTATTACCTGCCATCTCACGCTCGAAAAGACCCGTTGGCCATTTATTACTGGCTAACTTATTCGTTAGCTTGTTGATCTATCCCTCATGCCCAACGGGTATCCATTTTCTCAAAAATACTCTTTCCGTTCATTCTCCCATTTCTTACTTTGTCCTCGCACCAGAGATATTATCCCTATCTTACCTCCATTCCAGTTAGCCGTCCAAAACCACAACCATCCCCACTAACGTTGTTTTTGAATTACAGGTATTTTCACAATGATGGCGCCAAAATCCAAGAAAGCAGAAGCCGAGGAAAATACTTTCCTCCCATCTCCTGTTGATATCGACAGGATCCATTTGGCCAACAAAGATCATTTAATCGCAGACACCAGGTGTGAATTCGACTTCGCGGATTTGCAGTCATGGCTCAAAGAGACTTTCTTAGATTAGAGTGATGAAATTGAGCTCTGGGAGTCCAACCTTCCTCTGTTTCTTTTCCCCCAAGTTCACCATTTCCCTGAATTCACCCTCAAATGCCAGGCTCATTACCTCCCCAACCAAAGAGACATAGTATCTTCATTACACCATAAGCCATTGATCAGATGATGCAGTTACTCAAAGTTGAATCTGCGTCCCCTTTCAATATCGAAGTCATCACGGAGCTGTACCAAAAACTATCATTCCCTCAGAGAGCCCAGATTTTCGAGCTTTTCCTCCCTCAGGCCACCTAGCTCCCCAAGACAAATCCCCCGTACCCTTCCTCCCTATTCTCAAAGAAGGGAAACCAAGTCATTTCGTCGCTCTGTGCTCTACTTGGTTATTTTTCTGACAAATGGGTGGATGAACCCATATTGGTTTTTATGTCCATCTTCTCCATAGAAGAAAGACCCACCACTCAATTCGACTACAACACTTTCCTGGTGGATAGTATTCACGAGCAGTTCTCAAATTTTGTCTCAGAAGGCATGTTCCAGTATTCCTCAATACTGGCCTACATGTTCACTTTCTTTCAAGTGGATAGGTTCTCCTTTTTAATGCAGAAAATGGAAAAGGATGGGAGACCGTAGGTGGTAACAACTTGGAATTCACTACCTAGACAAAATTCAACATATTTTAGTTTCAAATAGTTTATCGAGCAGTTCTACCATCCAGTGGTGAGCATGCTCAACGACAGACTTGAACCAAGAATAAATGAGGAGATTCAGAGGATTTTACACCTCTCAGATCTTGCAAAAACTGGAGACTGGTATCTTTACCAAAACCACACCGAGATCAGAGTATATGGATGCGAGTTATCTCCATACAAACTGCCCAAGTATCTTCCCATGAGGATATTTTCCCTGGAGTACGTAAGGAAAATGATTAACTCCGATGACATACATTTTGTGTCTCTGAAAAGGAAACAACAACTTAGAATTAAAGGGAAAATAGGGTCTTTCATCTGCAATAGCCGAGGCGCTGGGGAGGAAGCAAACAGAATGTTGAAAGAAATGAATTTTTATGTTAGTTTCATATGGCACTATGATCCGTGCGGGATAATTTCTGAGATGAGGATTAAAAATAAAAATGTCCCATATGTTCATACACCCAAGCCTGAGATAGAGAAGTTCGTGAATCAAACAGAATGGGAGTTGAACACTCTGGTCGAGATAAAACAGCAGGACCCTTCGATCATCATCTCACAGACTACTACACCACAGGTTCCTAAGGAGAAGAGACCCAAGAAGGATACTTCACCTTCCATCACTGAAGTCTCGGCTGATGATTTCCAATTACACACCAAAAGGACGAAAACCAGTCATACACCTGACACGACTGGTGAAAAGGAAATCTAATCCACTGCAACTATGAAAGATGATCGATCACTTCTGAGCACAAGCAACAAGCAAATCATGTCTACCATTTTTCCTAAGAATCCCATGAATAATCCACTAGTCGATCAGCTGAGTAAAGTAGGACCAAAATTGAGTGTTTTTGAGAAGTATGACCTGATCAAAAAGAAAAATCAGACACTGACCAATAGTACTTATGCTCATTTTTGGAAACAGACTTCAATGGCATAGCATAGACTATTGTCTGCATTCGATATAGAGAAGGGTAGAATGCACATGGCTTTTCTGCAGGCACAGGGGTCAGATGCGAAAGCCATCACTGATTACAAAAGAGCAACATTCGAGTTTCATACTAGAGATGTGCATCCCGCTGATCAAATGGATCTGCACAGGAAAACTGGAGAAATGGTTTTCTCCACGTTGGCAAGTGCTTCTATTGCGGATGCTAAATTATAGGTATCTCTGAGCAATGTTCAAACACAGCTAAAATTATAAAAGATATCATCCTTTGCAAAATATAATAGAATTAAGACATTGGAAGAATTGGTCCTCAAGATCGGGTATGACCCCTCAAATGTGAAGGAAGTTGAGGAGATGTTAAAAAAGAAAAATTATGATATAGCATCTCTGAGGAAACAGTTAAAAATTCCACCAATGGAAGATTCACAGGCAAAGGAGATAGTTGATTCAGAAGGGGAAAAGGATGAGATGCTCAGTTTGATTATGGAGCAGAATGCACAGTTGAAAGAGATGGAAGAAGAACTGGAAAGGTTATTGAAAGAGAAGGAAAAATGAAAGCCTATGGAAGTCATTCCATTGAGTGCAGTTCCACTCACAGGAGTAAGCACAACATCCATAGTAGGAATCCCCTCAGTAGAAACTCCCTCAGTAACTCCACTGACAGCTCTGGAGAAGATAGTAGAACTAGAAAAATCCATGGAAGAGATGAATTTGCAAGAGACAGAAATTAGAAGACTTAAAAAGGAGGTTGAGAACCTTCAGGAACTCAAGTCTTCTTACCAAACTAGCTACTCCAAGGAGAAGAAAACATCAGACAAACTCAAACAGGAATTGCAATAGCTTCAAAAGCAAACAGTGGCAGGCAAAACACTTTCTAAGGTCAAGGAAAGTGTCTGGATGGATATCACCAAGTCTGTAAATGAAATATGGCCTATGGTACAAATCATGTTCGAGAAAAATGAACTAGTGCAAAGAAGCAAGCAGGCTATTGAGAAATTAAGAGGAGAACTGGGAGAGATGCACATAGAAGCCACTGAGATCATTACATTCCTTAATTCAAATTCCAGAGAAGAGTTAGAGGATTTGAAAATTGAAGATAGGATGGAGACCATCATCAAGGTCAAGAGGGTCCTGACCAAAAGAGGACTGATGCTACAACTGGAGGACAAAGTCCAGACTATGGACATAGGAGTGCAAAGATTTTTCAGAAAAATTGAAGCTTTGTAGAAGAAAGGCCTCCCTGGCTTAAGGGTCATAAATGACAAGTTAATGACACTTTCTGATTATAAAAAGAAACTAGCCACCGTGGCGAAAGATAGTTCGAAATTCTTGGGAATACAGGGCAGTATCACAAGCAATGAGTTCTTAGAAGATTTATAATCAGACATCAGCATACAGCACGAGATTTGGTACATTTTCATCATCAAGCCAACTTTTGCCAAGTATACAAAGATGGATGAAGTATACCGAAGACTGCTCAAAGTTGTCGTTCCCAGTCACCTTCGATGGGAAGAGTTATGCAATCTGATCGAGTAGGAGATGAGATGTCCAATTCTAGTCAACTATCCAATCAGATGAGGTCATGCAGAGGACTCACCAATGGTTTACCCTAGAAATTAGCATGAAGATTTCAACACATCATCAAACAGTTCCTAAATTTTTGTATCTTGTTGAGTTAGTTAGCTAAATTTAGAATTTTCCACATCTTGATCTTTAATGACAGGATTGTATGTAATTTGTTATTATAAATACTTCAAAATTTGAAGTACCAAGGGTTGATCTTTACGCCATGTAAGCTAGAAAGACTGTAATTTTTATCAAGAGATCTTCCAGTAATACAAAGGGACGTTTCACAGGATTCTCCCGTGTTATTCATTGGTGATGTTTTCTCTTCTATGTTAAATGTTTTTCTCCCTCAGTTATCATATTGTTTTTCTAATCTAATCTTTTAAAAGTAGCTCATGTTGCATGATTTATCTTTGTATACCCTATTTCCATCTTTGAAAGATCTAAATGTTTATCTTTCTAATATTACAGTGAAGAAATTCTTAAATGCTTCTTTACTTTAATTGATATTCTCATCTTTTATGCTATTCATCACTTTACTGCTAAAGAATCCAATGAATGCATTATCTTGCCCTGTGAAAAGAATCTTTTAATTTATGTATAGAACTCTATCTTTATAATACATACCCCATAGCCCAATAGAGGCGTAAAAACCTTTTCAGCCAACTTAACAAAAACAAAACAAACCATTCAATCTTATTTTGTTTAACTAGCCTAATATCTCAAAGTTAAAACATAGCTAAATCATACAGAGAGATCCCTCTCTGAAGCTGGTAGGGCTAGATTCCAGTTTTGAAGTGGTTGGATAAAGTTACCTCTTGTAAAAAATTTCTACTCTAACAACCTCTGGGAATTTACAGAGCATCAACAAGATAGATGAATGAATAGTTTTACTTTCAGTGCGCACTAGAATATATATGCAGAATAAATGTTATGAATGAATGAATGAATGGATCTGATGAATACTATAATAGAATGCATGTTTCAGTAGAAATATAAGTAATAATAACAACCCTAATCCCTTCCATGATTGCAAACATCTGCGTCTTGTAGTCACCAATAAACCATCTCGAGTGAGACTGCATTGTGCACTCTATGTGTGGTGTAGCCTTTTAGTTTACCAGAAGGGCCGATGGTGAAAATGGTTTTGTTGGAGAACTAAGGTAGAACCCGGGTCATCCCATACATCTAGAAAATGGTTCCATTGTCATCTAGATCTCAAAAGGAGAGCCAGGAAGGGGTTTGGTGAAGAAGATGAAGTGGTAGAAAGGGATGTTCAGGCCATGGAATCGTATGAAGAAAGAGATTGAAACATGGTTGGAGACAAAGAATTTGGAGTTTATGCAAAAATATAATAAGGGTTCCAGGTATACACTGTGCTAGTACCCAGAGAGGTATGTGTTTATTGATTTACATGAAGCATATTTTTTTTATTTTCCAGAGTTATTATAGGAGTGGATATTGAGGTTGAAATACACCTATATAACTAATAGGACTATTCCAATAGTTTGGTTGGTGAAAATATCACGCAGTTGGAAAGGTTTAATAACAAATTCATGTGTGTAATGGATTTTTGGTTATACAACATTACTACGGGGTTTATCACTGAGTCTGCAATAGATACATTGAAGTCATATACTGTTGCAGAGAAAGATTTCTTGAAAGGACCCAGAGGGAGGCACATTAGGTCTATTTACACGTCAATCAAGATCTTATTACATGATAAAGGCGTGATGACCATGGAATCAAACAACTAGATCACTTTGCATGCATGGGGGAGTTGGGAGAATAACTAAGGAGGATCTAATATATGGTGAAAGATCTGGAGAGAGGCCAGAAGAAGGAACCAATGGACCCCAACATGATGTATGATTAATAGACTAGGGAAATCATAAGGAATGTAGGTGTGATGCACAGTGGATTCCCCTACCAGTATAAGATGAATTCAAATAAGAGGGCAGTGGCCAAGCGAGAGGTCTTGGATAGTGATGAGGAAGAGGATGTTCACACCATGGGGAAGGTTGATGATATCTTGCATGCCACATATGAGATAAAAACTAGAGGTCATGGGTCCAGCATAGAGGAAGGATCTCCAATTTAGATCTGAATTAGTGTGGAACCCACAACCCCATGTGAAACTAAGAAAATTGAAGAAGAAAAGTTAGTTAGCCAGCAAGTGATTAGTGGAAGAATAATTTTTAAAGCACAAGGTTCCAGTAGCAGAAGTGCAAGTTCAACAAGTAGCATTCAAGTATCTACACCTTGTGGAGTTGTAGTTCAAAAAATTTCAAAATGGTAGGATAGGATCCAACTATTAGGTTACTATAATTCTTATGGGATGGGTCAGATGACCCAAAAAAACATGTTTTCATCTATGAGAAGATATGGGAAGAAAATCAGATTACAAACATGGATACAAAAGTTGCATAGTTGGAAATCACATTTAGAGACTACACATTAGATTGGTACATGGGTATCTCAACAAATAATCCAATGGGAACACCTACAACTATAACATATGTGAAGAGACAATTAATAAATTAATTTCAGAAGGCAAGTTCAGAAGACTATTTTATGAATGAAATGACAGAGATCAAGTAGAAACGAGGAGAATCCGTCTGGGAAGTGGACCATAAATTCAAGAGGCTAAAAGGTAAGTTAAAGTACACTATTACTGATACACAACATAGATATTTTTTTGTTAATTCTTTATTTCCACAATTGAAGTATCCTTTGAGATGACATAAATTCCAAATTCAGGGTGAGGCCCTGGAGGTAGCCTTACAGCTAGGGAAAAACTAGTAGAAGTATACAAATGCAGCTATGGAAGAGCTGAAGAAATATTTGAAGAACTTAACATTCCAGTTTAATCGGAACAAAGGGAAGGAGAAAAGAGAAGATTTATGGTGTACAATGTGCAATACAAAAGCCCATCACAAGAATGAGTGTCCATTATTTTCACAGTATATTGGAGTGGGTATGTTGAACCCTTTAGCTTCAGGAGGACCATGGTGAAAGATTTGAAAAACACATGGGAATGATCCCTGTCATTTCCCCCTGATGAATAAATATCAGACAGTACCGAAGAGCACATTTTGTAACTTTTGTAAGTCAGTTGGACATGAAGACAAGGACTATAGAACCTTGGACATGATGAAAGAAATGATTGCAAATAAATACAGGGTGCAGGTTGAATATGTAACGTGACAACCTACACAACAACTGTAGTATAAAATTGTGCAACAGAAACAATACTATCCCATGCAATAGTTTACAGTAGAACCATGGTATAATGTGCAACAATTTCAATGGAAACAATAGTATAATTTTGCATAGAAATGCACAACACCAACGCAGTACAATAACCCATATCTGCAGTATAATTAAGGACCTCAATATAACACACCGCACATAGAAAATCAGGGAAACAAAGGAGGATTTAGAGGAGGAGGCCATGGAGGAAGAGGATTTGGAGGAGGTCGAGGACCAGTAGTGTGCTATAACTGTCAGAAACTAGGGTACTATGCAAGAGAATTCCCACAACCACCTGCTACATGTATGTACTATTGCACATCAGACCATGAAACAGAAGATTGTCCTACAATTCTGATAAAGATACAAGATAAGAGGAACCAAACTAATCAGAACGTACGTAGACAAGAAGGATTATGACTAGTACCAGTGGGTTAGGAAGAATACAATGGCTGAACAAAAGTTTGATGCATTCAAAGATAAAGAGATATTCAAGGAATCTAGACATGAGATCTTGAAGGAAAACATTATGTACACTTCAGGAAAGAAACCAATAGATGAGATACCAATCTATGACATGCCTTCATTATTTGATCAGGTCAATCAAGAGCAGTCTTTAGAACAAGGAAGTAACTTAAGAAACATTTTGGGAGCTTGTGTCAAATTGCTGAGTGACAAAAATTCCTTACAAGTACTGCGAAATTTGTTAGAAAAATGTAATCCTGGGGAAGAAGGGGTAAAAACAATAAATCAGGTCCATAAGAAGAGAATAACCAGTAGGGAATTCATATTGAATGCTAACATAGGAGATTTCAATATGGGGGATATTATACTAGACTTAGGATCTGAAGTCAATGTTCTGCCAAATAATACTTGGGAAGTTATGGGAGAACCAAAATTGGGGTATTCACCTATTCATTTGAAGCTAGCAAATCAACACAAAGTGGTGTCAATTTGGAGGTTGAAGGGGATTCCAGTAGATCTAGATGGTGTGCACACCATGGCTGATTTTGAAGTCATTGACATAGTGGACAATACTTTACCATATCGAGCGTTGTTGGGTTTGGATTGGGCCTTTGATAACGAGGCTATTGTCAATTTGAATAAAAGGAAGATGATATTTGAATTTGGAGAATACATATTTACTGCATCATTGGATCCCTCAGAAGGAGGAAGGTATGTAGAACCTGCGACAGACAATATTCTTACAGAATATGTTAATCAGATATAAATAACTACCATGCATGAAGAAGACTATATCAACCCAATTGAATAGAGCATGCTTAGTTGGAGGAGTATTAGTTCTTGTGCTTCAAACTCTGACAGAAGACTGGAAAACTAGCAGCAAGTATTGCATGAACTATCTACTAGGAGGTGTGTCAGAATGACATGGGAGATGAGATGGGTTAGTAAAGAGGTAAGAGAACCTATTAATTTTTATGGATTGAATGATTTAGAATACTTTTTAATAAAGTATCAGGTAGAGGTTATGTGATGCAAGAGCATCATTGGAAAGCACGCGGAATAGGACCTATCAACATCTGGGAGCCTATACGAAATCTTAGCGCTAGCAGTTGTAGAAGATATTTTGAAGTATGCCTTAACTTAACGCCAAATAAATCTTTGAGGCACGCTTGAGTGATCATGAGAGAAGTGGGAGTTTCCACTTTGGCTCTAGAATGAGACTGCACTAAAATAGTTGTAGGATAGGTTGCGATGTAGAAAAGTATCTAGGGGAAACCCTAAGAGCCCTCTGAGATAAATAGAGCTTTTTTACGCCCAAATGAGGTTGGTTGCAGGGTAGATAGCTGCAAGTTAGTAGGATATTCCTGAGTTTTCAATTTTTTTTAGTTTTGATTTCAGTTGTAGCCATTTTCACTTATGAATATAACAGAGTAAAATTGACCCAATGCATGGTGTGGACATTGTTTTGCAATTCTTTGTTATTGTGTTCTCATGAATGAATGAATGAATTTTGTTATGAGTAGAAGGAACTGTGAATGTTAGGATAAGTTTCAATTGTTTCTCTTATCTTAAGAGTGGTGCAAGGTGTGCACATAGAACACAAGGAGTGCATTGATGGAATTTGTTTTGGTTCCAAATCTCAGAAGAGATAACACGGAACTTTCCTTTGCAAGGAGTGCAAAGAGACGGGTGCAAGGCGTGCACATTCGTCCACAACAATTTGAACCTTGCATAAATATTTGGTGCATGGTGTGCATAGATATGAGATTCAACTAAGTGTCGAAGGGACTTTGCAAGAGGTAGATGAACCAGAAAAGGAGAACGCTAGGAGGGTGATTGGAATTTATCTTCGAGAAATCCTTCGGATCTGAGTTATCGAAATCCCTAAAATGCCAGGAGTGTGTGGGGAGTCAGAGTCTTCACGAGACCAAGCTTAGGAGGAATAACACTTTTCATAAGTGTTAACGAGATTTGAGAAATGGACTCGTAGGAAGGGAAAAGGTTGAAACCCTTGAATCCTTCGAAAATATTCTAATTTTGAAGAAAGTGTAAGCTCATGAGGAAAGATTTGGACCATCCGATCAATGTCTAGACAACAAGGAGCAAGCGCAAAGGGGGAGATATCTTAGTCGTTTAGTATGAGCATAAAGGAATCATAGCTTCCAGATCAAGGTAAAGTGCACTGGCGATAATCTTTGAAAGTACGCAGGAGGAGCGTGGTTACAAAATTTTGAAATCATCGAAACTATCCATCAAGGGGGACACGTGATGAGAGATCATCATTTCGATAACTCATGACTCAAAGGAGTCAAATACAGAGTTATAAGAACTCATGAATCATGAAATCACAATTTGATCACAGTCGTTGATCAGAGGAGGGAGTTGAACCGTAGATCTAGTCTTGTCGGGAGTTTGCAACTCGAGATATCAGAAGTAGGAGTTCTGGGAACTCACAAAATCTGAGTTTGTGATTTGATCTAATCCATTGGATCAAGGAGAGATCTATACCACTGGTTTCCCAGGGATATATCAATAGGTCAGATATCGGGAGAAGGGAGGTGAGCGGTCCTCCAACCTCACAAAATGTGAAGTCCCGATACGTGAAAAGGAAATCAAGACTGTTGGATCGCGAGGATTGTGGACCATTGATTTGGTGCTCCAAAGTATCGATATTTCAAATCTCAGGAGAGTTGGGGTGACTCACATGTGAAGACCTGATACGTGAAGTTGTGATGCGTCTTTTTATTAGGTGAGTGGTCACAGCCATGGTTATGTAAAGGAAAGGGCTTAGCCAAAGAAGAGCTAGTGCCCGTTTGGAATTAAGGTTTGAAGATCGCTCAGGAGAGGGCCGACGGGTCTCATATGACCAGTGTCTTTGGAGAAAGTACCTGTGTAAGTGGGTTTGGGGTCTTGCAGAGACCCGGAGAGTCATCAGAATCAATTTCTTAATCAATCCTAGACTGGGAGGTCATGCAACCCTTAGGAGAGAAGGGGGGTTTGCATCAAGTGGTATTAGAGATGAATTTTTTCTTGCAGACAACAGGAAAAGGAGAGGAGACAAAAGAACTCGAATTTGTATTCTCTGTGTGAGAGATAGTCAACACAATGCCACCAAGGATATGAGTGGAACAAATTTTAGCTAATCGAGCTATAGAAAGGGATATGTGAGAACTTCGTGCAAGATTATAAGTGATGGAGGCAGTGTAGAGACAAGCAACTGATGTTGGAGACATCAGGGATGAAGAGAGAGAAGAAGTAGAAGCTGAAGAAGTTGCAGGAGAGGAGGTTTTCGAAGAACGCTTGCTGAGAGAAGTTGCTAGATTGGGAGGCAGAGCCAAGATTGAGGTCCCAATTTATGAAGGCAATTTAGATGTTGAAGAGTTGTTGGATTAGATAAGATCCATGGACAAACATTTTAACTATGAATATGTCGATGAAGAGAGAAGGGTGAAACAAGTTGTCACCAGGCTAAAAGGACATGCAACACTGTGGTGGGATGAACCGCAGGCTGAAAGGAGAAGCAAAGGCAAGCAGAGGATAAAGAATTAGGATAGAATGGTAGCCAAGATAAACGATAAGTTCATGCCCAAGTATTATCATATTAATCTATTTAGGAATATGTAGAACCTGAGGTAGAAAGGGATGACAGTTAAGGAGTACACAGAGGAGTTCTATAGGCTGAACATCAGAACTGGACAAAGAGAGAGAGATGAATAAAAATTTTCCAGATATATGAATGGTCTGAGATATGAAATCTAGGATGAGCTCAACATGATGTTAGTAAATACAGTGGAGGATGCTTATCAGTTCACACTAAAGGCAGAGGAGAAGTTGGCCAAAAAACAAAGCCAGCAAGGAAAAGGTAAAAGCCCAGCCCCAAACAAAACCAAGGGAGTTACTCATGACAAAGCACATAAGTGTAAGGATGAGGCTGAAAAACCACATAGTCACTCGGAAAGAGGAGAAAATTCCTGAGGGAGACAGGGTGGTGGAAGAAGTTCTTCTGGAGGAAGAGGAAAAAGAGGAGGAGGAGAAGTAAGATGCTATGCCTATGGAAAGATAGGGCACATGTCTTGGGAATGCCCCAAGAAAAATAAAGAAGGAGGAGGTGAAGCTCACATTTCAGAAGCACAGAGAAGAGATGTTGAAGCAGAAAGAGCAGAGGATGGAAGATCCCTGATGTTGAGGAAGGTTCTCTTAAAACTAGAGGCAGAATTTGAAAATCTAGTGTAGACGACTAGTATCTTCAGGACAACTTGCAAGACTAAATACAAAGTATGAAAGGTGATAATTGACAATGGGAGCACTGATAACTTAGTATCCACAGATATGGTGGAGAAATTGGAGGTAGAGACAATTGCACGTCCGAAGCCATACAAAGACTCATGGTTGCAGAAAGGACACCAAGTAATGGTTACTAAACAATGCTTAGTTGAATTTAAGATAGGAGGATATAGATATGAAATTCTATGTGATGTAATTCCCATGGATGTATGCCATATTATGTTGAGAAGACCATGGAAGTTTGACAGGAATGTCATTCATGATGGGAGGAATAATACGTACACCTTGGAGAAGAATGGTAGAACACACATGCTGCTACCAATAGAGGAGAAGAAAGAGAAAGAGGAATCCAACAAAAGCATACTTCTCATGAGAGGGAAGGAACTCCTGAAAGAAGTCAAGAAATAACAGAAGATGTAGTTTGTTGTGGTGAGGAAAACTAGAGTTATCTTTGCAAGTACTTCAATGGATGATTTGCCTGAAGAAGTTCTGGAATTGTTGGATAATTTTGCTAACATAGTGGTGGATGAGCTTCCAAACTCATTTCCACCCATCAGAAGTATCAGTCACCATATCGACTTGATACCAAGAGAATTTTTTCCGAACAAAGAAGCATATAGATTGACACCTCGAGAGAATGAAGAGGTAAAGAACCAATTCCAATAACTATTAGACAAGGGTTTTGTCAGAGAGAGCTTGAGTCTCTACACATTACCAACTATGTTGAGTCCAAAGAAGGATGGAGGATGGAGAATGTGTATAGACTCAAGAGCCATTAACAATATCACCATCAAGTATATATTTCCTTTACCAAGAATGGACGATTTAATGGAATGTTTGAGTGGAGCAAATTTCTTTTCTAAAATATATTTGAAAAGTGGATACCACTAGATTAGGATGAGAGAATGTGATGAGTGGAAGATAGACTTTAAGACAAATGAAGGTTTGTATGAGTGGCTTGTTATGCCATTTGGATTAACAAATGCCCTGAGTACTTTTATGAGGCTAATGAATGAAATACTAAAGGATTTCATTGGAAAGTTTGTGGTTGTATATCTGGATGATATACTAATATTTAGTAGGACTAAAGAGGATCATTTGAGGCACCTAACTCTAGTGATGACGAGACTACAATAGGAGAAGTTGTTGATAAATCTAAAGAAGTCCTCTTTTATGAATACATAATTCATTTTCTTGGGTTTTGTGATCTCTTAAAATGAATTGAAGATGGATCCAGAGAAGGTGAAATCAATCAAAGAATGGTCTTCAGCAAGGAGCATGTTTGAGGTAAGGAGCTTACATGGATTAGCAAGATTCTATAGGAAGTTCATTAGAGACTTTAGTCAAATTTGTGTGCCAATGATGGATAAAGTGAAGAAGAAGCACAAGTATTTTAAATGGACAGAGGAATCCGAGAGGAGCTTCAATATATTGAAGGAGAAAATAATAGAATGACCAATTATAGTCTTTCCAAATTTTGAAAAGACATTTCAGGTGAGATGTGATGCAATTGGAGTTGCAAATGGAGAAGTTTTGAGCTAGGATAATAGACCTGTTTCCTCTTTCAGTGAGAAGATGACTGAGACCAAGAGAAAATAATCCACGTATGATAAGGAGTTTTATGCCATAATTTAATTCTTGAAGAAGTGGAGAAATTACCTTGTCCCACAGGAATTTGTCTTGTATAGCGATAACCAGGCTTTACAATTCATAACCAGAAAAGAAAAATTGAATCAAAGTCATGTGAAATGGGTTGAGTTTATGTAGAATTTTACTTTTGTCATAAAACATATTGTTGTGAATGATAACAAGGTTGCTAATGCATTAAGCAGGAGATGCTTTATTCAGTGGGAATTTAGGGTGAAGACCTTGGGGTTTGAACACCTTAAGGACATGTATTGTGATGATAAAGATTTCAAGGAAGCACATGAGGCATGTGAAAATCCTGTGCTGAGAGACAAAATCCAGTGGACAGAGTATATGATTCAAGAGGGATTGTTGTTCAAGGGAAATCAATTGTGCATACCAAAATTCTCAATGATGGATAACCTTTTGAAGGAAAAACATAGTGGAGGATTGGTTGGACATTTCGACCATGATAAAACATTTGTGTAGTTGAGACGTTCATACTATTGGCTTGGTATGAGAACATAAGTGATAAAGTTCGTGAACAAATGCATAATCTACCAACATGCAAAAGGTAAAAGATAGAACATTGGATTATATCAACCATTGCCAATACTAGAGAGGCCTTGGGATTTTGTGTTGGGACTGCCAAGAACGAAAAAAGGATTTGATTCCATATTTTTGGTGGTGGATAGATTTTCAAATATGGCACACTCTATCCCATGCCAGAAGACCAGTGATGCAACACATGTTGCAAATCTATTTTTCAAGGAAGTTGTAAGACTTCACAGCCTACCCAGAAGCATTGTCTCGGACAGAAACACAAAATTTGTTGGTCAATGTTGGAGAACACTGTGGAAGAAGTTGGGGAAATATGTTTCCTTCATCTCAGCTTATCACCCTCAGACGGATGGATAGACTGAGGTGGTAAACAAAAGTTTGGGAAACTTGTTGAGGAGTCTAGTTACCGAACACCATAACTAGTGGGATCAAATTCTTCCACAAGCATAATTTGCATACAATGAATCACCAAAAAGGAGCACTAGAAGGAGCCCATTCCAAATATTGTATGGAATGCAACCCAGGGGAGTATCAGAGTTGAGATACCTGGAACAAAGTGAGATCAGGAGCGTTGGAGAAGAATATTTTGCTACAAAAATGCAGAAGATCCATAGCCAGATCAGAGGACAGTTGCAGAGTTCTAACCAGGAGTACAAGCGCAGAGTTGATCACTATCGCAGAGAACTTAAATTTGAAGTAGGAGATCAGGTTTTGACACATCTCAGGAAAGAAAGGTTCCCTAGGGGAACATATAACAAGTTAAAGATGAAGAATATAGGGCCATGTAAGATCTTGAGGAAGTTTGATGCAAACACCTATGAGATTGAGCTTCCAGATGATGTGGGCATATTGCCCATATTCAATGTTTCAGACCTATATCCTTACAGGAAATATGACACTAAGGGATCAAAAGATCAAGATAAGATTCAGTGGGAGAAACAAATTCCTGTAGCAGAAAAACCACAAATGGAGAAGGTCGCTGATCACACGATCGACAAAAAGACCAAGAGGAATACCTATTTTGAATATCTGGTCAAGTGGAAGGGACACCCAATAGAAGATTCCAGTTGGGAAAATGAATTTTCTATACAGAAGCATGGAAAGTCAGTGTAGGAGCTCATGGACATAAGACCATGAATTTTTGTCAAGGGGAGTATGATGCAGGAGCATCACTGGAAAGCACGCAGAGAAGGACTTATCAACGTCTAGGATCCTATACAGAATCTCATCACTGGCAGTTGCAAAAGATATTTTGAAGTACGCCTTAACTCAACACTGGAAAAATATTTGAGGCACACTTGAGTGATCATGAGAGAAGTGGGAGTTTCCACTTCGAATCTGGAATGCAACTGCACTAAAATAGTCACAAGATAGGTTGTGATGTAGACAAGTAGTCAAGGGAAACCCTAAGATCCATCTGAGATAAATAGAGGTTTTGTACACCCAATGAAGCTGGTTGCAGGGTAGATAGTTGTAAGTAAGATAGCTGCAAGTTAGTAGGAGATTTCCGAGTTTTCAGTTTTTTTTAGTTTTGATTTCAGTTGTATCCATTTTCACTTATGAATATAACAGAGGAAAATTGACCCAATGCATGGTGTGGACATTGTTTTTCAATTCTCTATTATTGTGTTCTCATGAATGAATGAATGAATTTTGTGATGAGTAGAAGGAACTATGAATGTTAGGATAAGTTTCAATTGTTTCGCTTATGTTGAGAGTGGTACAAGGTGTGCACAGAGAACAGAAGGAGTGCATTGACAATTTTTTTTTTGGTTCCGAAGCTCAGAAGAGATAACACAAAAATTCTCTTTGCAAGGAGTGCAAAGAGACTGGTGCAAGGTGTACACAATCGTTTGCAAGAATTTGAACCTTGCGTAAATATCTAGTGCAAGGATTGCACAAATCCAAGATTCAACAAAGTGTCAAAGGGAATTTACAAGAGGTCGATGAACTAGAAAAGGAGAATGCCAGGAGGGCGAGAGGAATTTCTCTTCGAGAAATCCTTTGGATTTGAGTTATCAAAATCCCTAAAATGAAAGGAGTGCGTGGGGAGTCAAAGTATTCATGAGACCAAGCTCAGGAGGAATAACACTTTTCATAAGTGTTAATAAGATCCTAGAAATAGAATCGTAGGAAGGACAAAAGTCGAAGCCCTTGAATCATTCGAAAATCTTCTAAGTCTAAAGAAAGTGTAAGCTCAGGAGGAAATATATGGATTGTTTGATCAACATCCAGACAACAAGGAGAAAGCATATAAGGGGAGAGATCTCATCCGTTCAGTCTGAGTGCAAAGGAATCGTAGTTTCCCGATCAAGGTAAAGTGCACTGACGATAATCTTTGAAAGTGCGCAGGGGGAGCATGGTTACAAAATTCTAAAATCATTGGAACCATCCATCAAGGGGGACACATGATGAGCGATCAATGTTTCGCTAACTCGTGACTCAGAGGAGTCAAAGGCAGAGTTATAATATCTCATGAATCATGAAATCACAATTTTATCACAGTCATTGATCAGAGGAGGGAGATGAACCGTAGATATGATCTTATCGGGAGTTCACAACTCGGGATATCGAAAATAGGAATTCTGGGAACTCGCGAAATTTGAGTTCATTATTTCATCTAAGCCATCATATCAAGGAGTGATATGGACCTTTGGTTTCCCATGGAGATATCGAGGGGTTGGATATCATGATAAGGGAGGTGAGCAGTCCTCCAACTTCGCGAAACGTGAAGTCCCGATACACAAAAAGGAAATCAGGACCATTGGATCACGAGGATTTTGGACCATTGATTTGGCTCTCTGAAATTTTGGGATTTCAGAGGTTGGGAGAGTCAAGGTGACTCACATGTGAATACCTGATACATGAAGTTGTGACATGCCATTTGATTAGGTGAGTGTTCACAGCTGTGGTTACGTAAAGGAAATGGCTTATCTAGAGAATATCTTGCACCCGTTTGCCATTGAGGTTTGAAAAACGTTTAGGAGAGGGCCCACGGGTCTCATATGACCCACGTCCTTGGAGAAAGGACCTGTGTAAGTGGGTTTGGGGTCTAGCAGAGACCTAGAGAGTCAAGAAAAATTAGTTTCTTGATCGATCCTAGACCGGGAGGTCACACAACCGTTAGGAGAGAAGGGGGGTCTACATCATTATGGAAAATCAGAGATTACCAGTGTTAGATATTGCTTTAAAAGATACACCTACAATATGGTGGGGTACACACAAGGAAAATATCAAAAATTGGTTCCAATGCAAAAGGTTATTGCACATCATATTCAGTGCAGAGTAGGTACATAGATATGAGGAGAAATATGAGGTATTTGGACAAGCTCAAGAACATGTAGAGAGGTGCATGGTTCATTGGATATTAGTACCACTATAAGAATGGACACACCATTTTATTCACACACTAGAAGGCATTCCAAAGAACTGGTACATAGAATGGGAACAACGCAGAGAAACTTCTAACAGGGAAGAGATACAACAAAAGTTTGTAGTTACATTTTCCTTTGAGCATGAAATCCCAACAATCGATACAACACTAAAGGCGGTAAGATATAGGATCTTTGAAGAACCAGAGTTTGAAATAGTCCCAGCATATCATAAGTAGGATAGATAGATAGTTAAACAATTTCTACATTATTATCACATCGCAGAGGAAGAAGATCCAATAGAAGATAATTCACGCAACATACAGATTCCAGAAGTGAAAGGTGAAAGGGAGGTAGAAGGACCCAATATAGATTCAAAATATTATGTTGCACCATTAAAGATCAAGAAAGTCAACATTGGAACTACAAAAGACCCAAAAATGACAAGTATTGGAGATTATTGGGATAATCAGACAGTAGAAAGGATCATAGAATTATAGTGTGAGTACAATGACTTATTTACAGAAACATTCTCAAATATGAAGGGGTTAGTAGGAGAGTTAGGATATATGAATATCCCATTAAAGCTAGAACCAATACCTATTAGATCGAGGCCTTATAGATTAAATCCAATATACAAAGATAAGTTCAAGACAAAAATTGAGAAGATGAGAGAAGTTAGTTTCATAGAACCTGTAGAAGAGTCAGAACGGATCATTCCAATGGTGGTGTAGGAAAAGAAGCAAGGACGGATAAATATTTATGTAGATTTGATAAAATTGAATGATGTTTTGCTACATGATCCTTTTCCTACCCCATTTACAGATAGAGTTTTGGAGAATGTAGGGGGTTAAGAAGCTTATTCTTTTACAAATGGATTTTCAGCTTATCATCATATCAGGATAGCAGTAGAAGATAGGCATAATAAAACATTTTCTATAGAGTGGGGCTCATTTCAGTATACAATCATTCCATTTGGATTGAAGAATGCACTAGCCATTTTTTCAAGGGTAGTAGTAGCAGATTTTAAGGACTTTATTCATAAATGTTTGGAGGTTTACTTGGATGATTGGACATTGTTCAATTTGATGAAATATCATGTTGAAGTATTAAGGATAATGTTGGACAAATGTATACATTGTCAAATCTTATTAAATATTAATAAGTGTATTTTCAGTTTACCTTTTGGGATTTTTTTAGGACATGTGGTGTGTAAGCAGGTTCTTCTAGTTGATCCTACTAAAATCATTGTCATAGTTAACTTACCACCACCAAATTCAGTGCACCAGTTGAAGAATACACTTGGCCATACAAGATATTATAGGAAGTTCATAAGGGGATATGCACAGATTACTACACCAATGGAGAAATTGTTGAAGAAGGACACTAAGTATCAATGGAATGATGAATTCCAATAGAGTTTAGATATTTTAAAGGAGAATATGGTTATTGCGTCGATTTTAGTATGTCCAGATTGGGATAAATAATTTCATGTGCATGTGGATGCATTTGCAATAGCATTAGGATAATTATTAACCCAACCAGGAGAAGGTGATCTAGATCACCCTATTGCATTTGCAAGCAGACAATTATCATATTAAGAACATAACTATAATACTAAAGAAAGAGAAGGGCTAGCTATGGTGTATGATTTGTAGAAATACATACATTACTTGTTAGGGAAACATTCCAAGATTTTTACAGATCATTCAACCCTGATATATTTAGTCAATAAGCCAGTGTTGGGGGGAAGGATATGTATATGGTTACTCTTGTTTCAATAATTTGACTTTGAATTTGTTGTGAATCCTGAAAGATTGAATGTAGAACCAGATCACTTATCTGAGATAACAAATGGAGAAGAACCCAGTAACTTGGAAGACAACTTTCCATATGCACAATTATTTTTAGTATAGATAGTTGATGAGTATTTTGCTGACATTATTGAGTTTTTGAATACATGATTTGCACCAAGAGAGTTTAATATGACGTAGAAGAAAATTTTGGTGGTCAGAGCTATAGACTATCAGTTGATTGCAGGTAATTTATAAAAACTATGAGCATAAAACATCTTAAGAATATGTGTGATGGAGCATGAAAGACCCATTATTTTGGCTGAGGCACATGAAGGAATTGTAGGAGGGAATTATGAAGGAAAATATATCTCACGGAAGGTATTGCGCATAGGATTATGGTGGCCAACATTTCACAAGGATTCAAAGGAATACTTTCATAAGTGTGATGTTTGTCAAAAAATTGGGAATCCATCTAGGAGGGATGAGATGCCACTGAGACCATAGTTTACTTTACAAGTGTTCGAAAAATTGGAAGTAGATGTTTTAGGTCCAATTAATCCACCAACAAGAATATTAAGAGCTAGATATATTATTACAATGAAGGAATACTTAACCAGATGGGCATAGGAAACACCACTGAAGGATTGCAACGTAGATATTGTAGCGTGCTTTCTATTTGAAAATGTAGTGACAAGGTTTGGATTTCCAAGAATATTGATGAGCGATCAGGGAACTCACTTTATTAATAGTACAATTGAGGAAATTCTTGAATAATTTAAGATACACCACTAGAAGAGTACTCCTTATCACCCTAAAGAAAATGGAACAATGGAAGCATTCAACAAGATTTTGGAGAATTCCTTGAAAAATATTTGTAATGTAAACATAGATGATTGAGATTTGAAGGTACCAGCAATACTTTGGGCTTATATGACTACCTGGAAGAAGCTAACAGAGCAGAAACCCTTTAGATTGGTGTATGGATAGCAAGAAATAGTCCCCTTATATTATTTGATATCAAGTCTATGCATTGCAACAATTACAGATATGAAATAAAGAGGCGTAGTGTAGGAAATATTGGCTTAGTTGATGGAATTAGAGGAGGACACAATCATGGCAGGTTTCCATCAAGAAGTAAAAAAAGAAAATGATAAAGCATGGAATGAAAGACATATCAAGAAGAATAATTTTAAGGAGGGATATGATTCTCCTCTATGAAAGTAAGTATTTTCAACACCCAAGAATGCTCAGAATGCATTGGATAGGACCATATTAGATAAAGTCTATCACAGATGGAGGTGTTGTACAACTGCAAGACTTAGAAGGAAAGGAAATTCAAGGAAGAGTGAATGGTAGTTTACTGAAACTATGTAGGAACAGTCGACCCATTGACTCTCAATAGTTGCATCGCAACAAGTAGACTTGTACATATTGTAAATAATAGGAGTTAAAAGAATAAAAAGGAAGATAAAAATAGAAAAATGTAGAAAAATCCAAAAAGAAGTAGTTAGAGGAATAAGTGATAGACATATAGTTGGGAATGACATCACACAGTAGACAGAAATTGGTTTGACATAATTCAGAAGACCAGGTCTAGGAAAATTAAACACAACATGTAGGGAAACTAGGGACAAAAGGGAGAAAGGAAAACTATGAACAAAAAACTGAAAAAACAGCTATAAAAAGGGAAAATATTGGTCAAGTCCAATACTTAGCAATTTTTTAACAATAGAGAACTTAAGAGTGTGAACACAGGGTGATTGATCTAGAAAAATATTCATTTGCATGCAAGGAAATAAATATGGCACCCCCTAAGGTTGTCACTCCTGGATGATTTGTAAGAGTGACCCGACAATCAGGAAGGAAGAAGGAACAAATGAAAGAACCAAAGAGTTTTTTGGAGCTAGAGGATGTTACGATATCAAATACCGAATCTATCAGTCCAACCAGGATAGAAGAATAAATATCAACCACAAAACAGGTGCAAGCGAGTCAAAGTGTGAAAAACCCTGACGGTGGGGAAAATCCTAATCTTGAAAACCCTATAGAAGTGAAGGAAATGGAGAAAAAAAATAGAAATCCATCACAGAGGAAGTCCTAGTTGAATATCTCATAGGCTAGAAATAAATAGAGGGAGAATAAGAAGACGAAGAAAAGGATGAAGTTGCAAAATAAAATCCAGTCACGGGCCAAAAGATGAAAGCACCAGGAACAACATAAATAACTTTACGTTATATCCCAGACATTGTAGTTACAGTTGAAGATATGCTTGGGAAGGTGCCAAAGTTAAAATATGTAGATCATGATGTAACAGATACAACAAAGTTTCCTAACCTTTTGCAGGAAAGTTACTTTGAAAACAGGGGGGAGGTAGGACCCTTAGGGAAACCCATTTTGGAGCTTGTGCAATGGATCATAGGTTTATACAACTTAGGAACTATGAATTTGTTGGACATACCACACTTCAGGTGCGGTAAGAATGTGGGCATCTCTGTGAAGAAACTACTAGACATGGTACATGGAGGTATCATGCATATGGATAGGTCGGTTCCTATATATGTATATCTCATATCCAATATTATGGGTTGCCTACCAATGATGTAAAACTAGAAGACTACTTGGAGAACAAGGAAAGGGACAAAGAAATTTCAAAAGAAATTAAATCACAGTTCAGGATAAACAGAGGAACCATAGGAATAATAATAAAGGACATCAATGACCCTGTGATGAATTTTTCCACCAAGTTGATGGCTTACAAACTTTTTAGAAAGTGTAGAAAGGAAGAGGCCTCGACAGGAATTATAACAATAATTACATAGTGCGCAAAGAGTGTAGTGTTAAGTTGGGCACCATATTTACTGAATCAATCTTTGATAGATTGCAGGGATAAGCAGGATAATGGGACATAATCCATTATTCCTAGTTATTAATACTGATATCTTTGGTAGGCTGGAAAGAGCCCAAATTTTCATCATTTCTAGACAGAAAAGGGAAATGTTGTGTAGCATGGTATGAAACCTTATGGTAGGAAAAAGTCTCTAAGAACCAATAGGATAACAATGCAATATTTTCCATGTTCTTGGAAGATATGTAGAAAAATACAGCCAATGTCTGGAGGATCCCAATTGAATTAGTCCAAGAAAATGAAGGAATTGTGAACTTTAAATCTTCAAGACACCATATGTGGATTCAGGCTAGAAGGGATCCAAAGAAGAAGTGGTTAGAAATGAGCTATTTCACATCGCACGAGGAAGTATACTAGATCATGAAGGACTGGACTATGCAGTGGAAGGTCCTAGTCATGCAAAAGAAAGGAACAAATAATAAGGATCAAGCAGAAGTAAGATCATCAAAGAATATAGGAAGTCCAATCGATAATACAAGGAAGGATGTAGAGCGCGGTCAAGCCCCGGGAAGTAGCATAGTAAGAAATAAGATAAGAACAAAAGAGACTATATCAAGAGTAGAAGTAAAAGGGGATGGCGATAAGGGAGATATCTCTCATCCAAAGGAAGTACAGGATGAGGAAGTAGAAAAGAAGAAAACCAAGGCACAGACCTCAACCCCACCAAAGAAGAGGACTAGAACACAGGAGGGAGAGATAAGGAAGAAGATGAAGTATCATAAGAACCCTCCAATACTTACTATTATATAAGATTATGTAGAATTCATCATAGACAAAGTCTAGGATAGAGGGGAGAATGTAGTACATGCTATAGAGGCACAAAGAGAAGAAATTATGGAGAAACTAGTAGAAGTACATGAAATCCTACAGAGGCTGCAACTAAGTACAGGGCATCATCCAACAACGCAACAGAAAGACAAAGAACATGAATCATCAATGCAGAAAGGGAAATAAGAGATAGTGAAAACAATTGTAATGATTAGTGGTAGGTTAAAGGTCACAGAAGGAATGTTGGAAGTAGATGAGAACACAATGAAGAAACCAGTGAAGGACATAGAACATTTGGAGTTGGTTCTAGTAAACATGCCCCTGAAGGAACTATATGGGTTACAAGCAAGTGTGATGTAGGAGGTTCAGTCTAGATCTAGGGATCATGCCACCAACTTAGCGCTCAACCAAGAAGTTAAGGATATTTTGAAAGTGACTTGTGAATAGATAACACTGGATAAGAGGAGGAGAAGCAATGCACATATAACCTGGAGAAGAAAATTGCAGAAGTATACAATAAAATACTATACTTCCCATAGGCACTAGAGGTCACAATAGAAAAGAACATCCAGAAGATTGTGCAGACAATGGAGAAATATAAATAGGATATAGAAAACTTAAAAGAGAAACTAACTCTGATCACACCTCCATAAGTACTGGAACAAAGAGAGAAAGAGGCTACTACGCACGTAGATATAATATCGAAGGAGATAAAAGAAGTGGCAGAATTATATGACATGACTGCACATATTTGAACCATCCTAGAAGAAGATGAGAAGATCTAAGAACTAGAGTAGAGAGAGGAAAATATGAACATTGCAGTTATGGACTTAAAGAAGAGGTAGAAGACCATGGACATATCCCTGAGATTGAAGGTTGTGCAAGAGATGAAAAAGTTGCAGACATAAGTAAAGTCCACATAAGAGGAGAAACAAGCAAGGTGGGATCAGATGGATCCATTTCATCAACAAGACGAAAGAATGATACAATAAATGCAAGCGAAGAAAGCCATCTTAGAATAGGGGCATGAAAAAAATAGAGAAGTACTGACAAAACACATGACAACACCGGTTTTGGAGATACTAGATGGAAAGAGCGCATAGGCTAAGGAGAAAGAGACAAAGTTGGAAAAGGAGTTTAATGCATTGGAGGTAGCACTGCAGAAGGTGAACTAAGTCTGAGTGGCTTAGGATGAGCCACATGTTAGTGTTGGGGGCCTATTGGAGCAGGTCGTTTTGGGAGAAAAACACAACAAACGAGGAAAATTGGACCAATAAGTAGAGTGCGCCATATTTTGAGGAAAAGTAGCGTGCCCAATAGGATTTGTGGAAATATGACGCACATGTGGACAAACCTAGCCATGTTATGGTTAGGGTTTTGGAATGTATTTTAAGGGATTTTAACCCATTTTTGTAGCGTAAATAAAAGCGATATAAGATAGACTAAGGCATGTAATATTTGCTTTATATTTTGGAGATAAATATTTTGAAGAACCTATTTTGGAGTTCTGGTTGAGTTGAAGTCTATTTTGAGAGTTGTGGAGCTCAGATGGAGTCAATATGGAGTTGTAGTTGAGGGTCAAGTCACAAGTTTTGGAGCTTGGTGTGACCCTGGTTCACCTCACTACTCTCTATTATCTTATGATGTAATGCATGAAGTTCCTTTTGATGAATAAGAAAGAAGCATAAGATATTTTTAGACGTATCCCCAGGGGGGTGAACCACAGTAAAACTCTGTGTTGCAACATGTCTAAATTATTTACTATTTTTGAAATTATGATTGAATGGTTATGTTAACGACAAAAAATGCATTGTCATTTTCGCAAGAATGATGCCTAATCTTGTAACGAAATTTTTTCCAGCTTCCCTAACTCCAAATCCAAATCTGATTGCACCGTTGGAAATCTTATGATCTGTAGATGAAAATTCACTATTTGAACGTGCAAAACGGACATTCCACGGCTGAGAAAATTGATTTTTCCCAAAGGCAATTTTTGCTGGAAATTCTGACTTTTGGTGGTTTAGGCGAACAGGATGAATGTTCATTAACCACCGAAAGTTGCGCTTTCGGTGGATAACTCACCCAGAAACTTTCCCAGTAACCACCGAAAGCCTGTGTGTCCAGAATTGAACGAGTTTTTGCACAGATCAGGGATTTTTGATACAAAAATATTTGGAAATTTTTCCAATGCATGTCTAATGAATTATCAGATCCAGTTCAACAATCATTTTTGATATATGATGAAGAAAGGGGATTATTTCAAAGGTATATGGACAATTTCGTTTGAACTAAAAAATAGGGTATTTTTCCACTTCAGCCAATTCGACTTGGTCTCCATGGGAGAATGATCTTTTAGCCTTGGAAGGCTGTCTACACATCATCAACAGTCAATAGAGGAAAATTAGGGATTGACCTCCTTTTGAGGAAACATCCCACATATTTTGCAACAGATTTTACTTTCTATTTTTAGTTGATTTGATCCATGTTTTAGGATCAGAGAACTGTTTTTGTAATCCTATAAATATTAGAAAAGAACATGAACCAGGGGTTCGATTTTGGATGCTATTATGCTGATACTGTAACACAAGACTTATTCTTATTATACTAAAGATTTCAAGCTTCCTTCAGTTGTGCTGTCAGATCTCTCTCTCTTGTCTCTGATATCTTGTGAGTGAATGTTATTTGTTGATGCTTATTTAATCTGTATATGACTGTCATCTCATATGTTGATTGATTAAGTTGATAATCATAAGATATTTCTTAGTTATTAAGCCCATTATGCTTGTTGGTATGAAGTGTAATCTGGTTCAATAGCTATCCTCTTTACCTTTTGATCAAACCATGTCTGACTGCATTGCTAGAAGGCCTTGGGAGATTTTGTATTCCTAGATAGTCCTAAAAACACAGTCCAGCCTCTAGTTATTCACCTTGATCCACAACCCATTTCAATTATTTAGAAAATTGCTTCAAAAAGAGTTAGTTACCAGGCATCTCCGACTTACAGCCTAGGAGAGTTTCCTAGAGTGATAACAGGTTAGATAGATGAATGAACAGTTTTACTTTTAGCACACACTAGAATATATATGAAGAATAAATGTTATGAATGAATGAATGGATGGATCTAATGAATATTGTAATAGAATTCATGGTTAATTATAAATAGAAGTAAGAATAACAACCCCAATCCCTTCAATGACTGCAGACACATGCATCATGTAGTCACCCATAAACCATCTTGGGTGAGACTGCACTATTCACTTTGTGCGTAGTGTAGCCTTTTGGTTTACCAGAAGGGCCGACGATGAAAAGGTTTTTGTTGGATAACTAAGGTAGAACCTAGGTCAACCCATACGTCCAAAAAACACCCTATAGAATAAGTACACCATAGCTAGTTGAGCTCAAACTACAACTAAATGAGATGTTGGAAAAAGGTTACCTTCAGCCTAGTGTGTCTCCTTGGGGAGCACAAACTTTGTTTGTGAAGATGAAGGATGGAACACTCAGGTTGTGCATATACTATAGACAACTCAACAAGATTTCCATTAAAAATAAGTATCCCTTGCCAATAATTGATGATTTGTTTGACCAATTAAGGGGTGCTACAATTTTCTCCAAGATTGACTTGAGGTATGGATACCATCAAGTCTGAATAAAGTATGAATACATCCACAAAAAATCCTTTAGGACAAGGTATGGACACTATGAATTTGTGGTGGTGCCATTTGGACTTACCAATGGACCAACCACCTTTATGTGCTTAATGAATAATGTACTCAACAAGTTCTTGGAAAGATTTGTGTTGGTTATCATTGATGATATCCTAATCTATTATAAGAGTAGGTAAGATCATGAAGAACATCTCAAGTTATTGCTTCAAGTGTTGAGGGAAAACTAGATCTATGCAAAGTTTAGTAAGTGTGACTTCTTCCAAAAATAATTCCATTAATTAGGCCATTTTATCTCTAGCTAAGGAGTGGCATTTGATCCTAACAATATCAAATCCATTATGGATTTTCCTACCCCAACATATGTCCTTGATATCATATCCTTTATGGGCCTAGAAGGATACTATAGGAGGTTCATAAAGGGGTTTTCCAAGATTGGTTATCCAATCACCTCCCTTCAAAAAAGGGAGTTAGATTCATTTTGACATCGGAGTGTGAAGATCGTTTTTGGTAGCTAAAACATGTTTCAACAAATGCACCTGTGTTGAATATTGCATACCCAAACAAGGATTTCCGTTTGTGTACGAATTCTTGTAAGGAAGGACTCGAAGGAGTCCTTATGCAAGAAGGGCATGTGATTTTCTATGATTCCAGAAAATTGAACCAACATGAAATCAATTATGTGACCCATGATTTGGAATTGTCTGCCATAGTACATGATTTAAAAATGCAGAGGCATTACCTCCTAGGAAGAAGATTTGTACTTATAACAAACCATAGCAGGTTGAGATATTTGTTCGACCAACCCAAACTCAATGCTAGAAAAGCTATGTGGATGGCTCTCCTTAGTGAGTTTGATTTTGAAATAAAACATATTAAAGGAAAATAAAATAGGGTGTTTGATGCCTTTAGTAGAAGTATGAAAGTGATTCACTTGGAAGCTATAAGCACTTGTGAACCAGACATCAAGGAAAGAGTCAGAAGTGCACAAGAAACATATGCATTTTTCAAGACTGTGAAATCATACCTAGAGCAAGAGCCCATAAGGATGAAGTATGAGGGCTATCAATTGTTGAATGATGGCCTGCTAACTTACAAAGTTAGGTTGTATATTCCAAATTGTGATGACTTGAAGAGTTTCATAATGGATGAACTACATAAAAGACCATATATTGGTCATCCTGGTTATCAGAAAATGATCATAGTCACTAAGAAATTGTTTCATTGGCCTGAACTGAAAAAGGGCATAGTTCATTACTTATCTAAATGTCTAGAGTGTTAGAAAGTTAACGCAGAGCACTGGCATCTATAAGGATTGTTGCAACCCCTACCAATTCTAGAATGGAAACGGGAAACCATCTCCATGGATTTCATCATGGGATTGCCTAAATCAACCAAGCAGAATGACGTTATTATGGTAGTTGTGGAAAAACTGGGCAAGGATTCTCACTTTATCCCCATAAAGTCAAATTTCAATGTATTATATATTGTCAATATTTTCATGAAATAAATATTAATACATGCATGGCATGCCTAAGGAAATCATATCAGACAAATATACAAAAGTTACTTCAAATATTTGGAAATATTTGTTTGTTGTTTTTGAAACTAAATTGGTTTTTAGTACCACCTATCACCCTCAAACTAATGAGAAGATAGAGAGGCTAAACCAAGTTTTAGAGGACATGTTAAGGATACATGTGATGCATCATCCAAAGAAGTGGGAATACTACCTACCACTAGTAGAATTTGCTTATAACAATGGCTATCAAGATTCATTGAAGATGAGCCCTTTTGAGGATCTCTATGGTAGATAATGCGGTATTCTAATCAGATGAAATAACCTAGTAGACAAAATTACACTCGGTCTAGATATGCTAAAATAAATGGAATAGCAAGTAGTTCAAATAAAACAAAATATGAAAATAGCTCAGGATAGACATAAAATCTATGCAGACAGAAAAATGACTCCTAGAGAGTTCAAAGCAGGGGATCATGTGTATCTCCGAGTTAGGAATAGAAATATTTCCTTGAGAATGGGAACTTGTGTCAATATGGCACCTCATTTTTGTGGACCCTTTGAAATTTTGGACAGGGTGGAACCTATAGCATATATCCTAGCACTTCCTCCAACAGTGAAGGAACATAATGTTTTCCATGTTTCATTACTGAAGAAATATGTACATGATTCTAATCATATAATTGATTGGTATGTGATTCGGGTGGAACCAGAGGGATAATTTATGATAGAACCATAATGAATAATAGAAAGGAAATAAATTCCACTTAGGAATAGAACCATTGCAGAGATCAAGATGCAGTGGAAACACTTTGGTCCAAATGAAGAAATATGGGAAATGGAAGGTGTCATGAAACATGCATACCCATTTTGTTTCACTGTTATACATAAAGAGCACAGTGGTAGGTAGAACACTGAGGACAATGTTGCTTTAAGTGGGAAGGGATTTTAATACCCCTTGTTTCCCCCATGTTGTAAATATAACTATAGCCTGCTAAAAGTCTATGGGAAGACTATGTGGATTTTTGAATTGATGAAACTTTTGTGATAGAAGGTAATGTATATATTTCTTTTATTAAATAAAATGGAAGATGTTGCATAACCGTTGAAGGGGTTTCTAAGGTAGATAATGATGGATGAGAGAGATAGTGAGGGGAACCAATAATGGTTGAAATGACCCCTACCAGACCAATACTCTTCTAGATTTAAATTGGTCAAACCTAGAACAATACTCTGACCCAAAGAATTTAATTACTAGTCAAGTTGGTAGTTGGAAAGTCTTCCTCAAGATTCGATGAGGAGATGGATAGAGTACCCATCTGGAAACTTCTTGACTTGACCCATGAAATTGGGAATTTTACCCATGAAATCTTGTTGAGGAAGGAAATAAAAGGAAAGAAAATTCTGGGCAGGGAGGAGGTTGCAAGGGGAATGGTTATGGGGACCATTTTTGAAGAGGGACAACATGTGCAGTTCTTTGGTTCTAAAGAGAACTAAAAAATGATTTTTTTTTCTGGGCATAGTAATTGTTGGGAATCATATTCTAAACAAGTTGATAAACATGGTTGTAGATATGATGAGTGAATAAGGAAGCACTCATTGCATACCCCCTTGCTTGGTGGAGAGAAAACCAATTTGTCAAGTTCTTGTGGGAAGAGGAGAGTGATCTTCGTCCCTAGTTGTTATTGAGCATAAGGAAGAAACTCTCTTAGAGCATCATGATCTAGCTTTGGGGTGGCCAGTGGTAAATCCTTCCAGGATTTGTTGTGCCTACGTTTGGGTGGAAAAGGGCACACCTTTTAGCAATTGCAGCACTATCGAGTTTCTAGATAAGTATATTTTGTTAAATTTGTGTAGTGTTAAGATTAGAGAAAATTATGTACTATGCTTTAGAGTTGCGTAAGTTTAAATTTCTGACAACAGTAGATTGAGGATTTAAGTAAAAGGAAGAGAATGTTTTATCTGAAGATCATTTGATTTACTTCCTTATCTCTTGACTATCATTGTGTTAAAATAAGATTTCTAGGAGTGAATGTTGTGGTTGATTGTGTTTCATAGTTTAATGCATGCTTTGGCAATGATGATTGAAGAGTTAAAAATCTCTATAAAGCATCTGAAAGAAGAGAGAGTGATTTTATGAACAATAGTTTTCTATTTTAGCTTATCCTCAATCCTTATTACATAAAACTTAGAGTATATCAAATATGGGTTTGGACTATAGGGAAACAACCCAAACATTTAAAAATGCAAAAATCATTATAAATAGGTAGGAAGGAAAATAATTTTGGAATTATACATGACACAACTTACTTGAATTCAAAGTACAGAATCCCTTTATATTTTATTTTTGCATTAATAACAATTATGCTAAACGTGTGTTAAATCTCCTATAAATTTGGGAAGAATCCCCATAATGTTTGATGGGCAGTAAGTCTTCATAGAAATACCATATTTTACTGTGAAGGAAATTCTTTCCTTAGTTAAATTTCCTTAAATCTAGGTAAGGAAAGTAAAGATCAGTAAGAAAGAGGAAGTTTACTCCTCTACCTATGAGGAAGGGAAATTATAAACTATATTTTAAATGGAGAAAAATTTCCTCCTGAATTTGATTATATTTTACTATTCTTAAAGTCTGGAAAATAGGAAATAATTTGCATTTCCTTTTAATTATTTAATAATTGGTAATACACACACACACACACACAGATATATATATATATATATATATATATATATATATATATATATATATATATATATATATATATATATATATATATATATTAATGTGTTAATAAACCCATGGTTATTCACCTTGATAATTTCTTAGCACACTTCAGAGCTTCGAAACTTCGGGACTCTGAAGGTTTGAAGTGGAGAGTGAACTGGAGAATGACCTGAAAGTTGGATTAATTACATGTTGAAAGGGATTAATCCTCCACGATCAACCTCTTAATAATTTAGTGATTATTGGGACTCCAGGCATTGGGAATGACAAACATGTGAACTTTTTTTTTAATATATATATATATATATATATATATATATATATATATATATATATATATATATATATATATATATATATTGAAAATTTATAAACCTGGGCACTAATTTTGATGGGATTTATTATAAAATTAATATATTATAATGAACACATGGATGAGATCAAGTCCCTTTCCCTTTCCATTTAAATTATTATTTAGCATGTAATGTGTGTGTGTGGGACCACTTCAAGACTTCGAGAGTTCAGGAGTTCGAGACTCTGGGGTATTTGGGGTGATGGAAATCATGAGCTAAAATCATCGAAGGCCCGAACCCTACTTTTCCATGTACAAATGTTGCATAGATAATAAATATAATCAATTATATTATATTGTATTTAATGTGATCAATTAACGTAATTGATTATAATAAGCTTTTATTGCAATTTATTATATTATAATCCAAAATAATCTATTGTACTTAAATCACAATATATTGCAAGTGGGACCCCTTTGGGACTCCAGAACTCCCGAACTCCAGGATATTTCAGAATGAATAATGTGTGGAAGAGACAAAGGAGTTGACCTGGATATCTTTTCCCTCATTCCAATATTAAATATAATATTGGAGATTATTTAAACCTGGATGCAAGTGTCGAGGGGTATAATATAATATATTATGTTATACTAAGGTCATTAAAATAACTACACGTGGATAAGGCCAACTCTTTTCCCCTGTTTAAATATAAAATAATGTGTAACGTGAATAAGTGGGGACCACTTCGGGGCTTTGGGACTTTGAGGGTCTGGGAGGTTTGAGAATGAAGAGTGTGTTGTAGAGTCGAAGAAGTTGAGACAAAGAGTTTTCTCTCATTCCAATATCGAATATAATATTGGGGATTGTATAAACTTGGGAGCAATTTTCCAAATGGCTGCAATATAATATACATATAATAATAAAATTTTATTATAATAATATTTGCATGTGGATGAGGAAAATCACTTTCCCTTTTTAAATTTAATATTTAATGTGTAACACATATAAGTGTGGACCCTTTGGGAATTCAGGACTCTGATAGCTTGGGACTCCAGGGCTCTGGGAGTTCGGGGATTCAAGACTCTAGGATGTTTGGGGTGATAGAGTATATGAGAAAAAATGACCAAATTCCTGAACCTACTTCCTGTATTCCAATATTATAGTAAACATTAAAAGTAATCGATTATATTATATGGTAATATAATTAATTCTATGTTCATAAAGGTATAATATAAGTGGGACCCTCTCGAGAACTTCAACATTCAAGAGTTCTGGGTATGTTCATAAAATCATGGAGAGGAATTTCTCCAAAGTCCAGAGACTTAGGTGTTAATTGATATTAATAACCCTAAGTTCCTAATTGATATATTAATTATATTATAATACAATTTATTATGATTATATTATAATATAATTAATAAAAGAACAAATTAGTAATATGATTTGACTATGAGTTAATGCGATGGGCATTTAATATAATAATTAACACTAATTCATCCAAAATCATGGGATTCCCAAGGTGAAAGGGAAGTAATCCTTGGTTTTATTAGATTGGTAATTCAGGTCAAGTAAAAATTGAATTTACAGGGTTAATTAATTTTAATGAAGATTAATCATCCCTAATAGGGATTAAATGAATGATTAAATGATTAGTAAAGAGGGGTTTTATCATGATAATGATTAATTAAATTAATAGGCCTATAAGGGCTAGAAAAGTGTCAACCTATTGTTGAGTGAGTCTTTGTATGCTATGATGAGGTGGTGTGTCGGGTGATAGGGAGACATGTGGATGCCACATGGTGGCAAGAGACTCTAGTTGATGAAGGCCTAAATAACTTTGAAGGACCTTAACTTACAATTCAGAATTTGGATCGAGATAAATTTATAGTCGATGGAAAACCCTCGACGAACCAAAGAAAATGAAATCCTAGTTACAGGGATTCGAGGTGATTGAGAAAAGAGAGAATTTTATGCCTCGACCCTTAAAAAGATACTTAGGGGGTTGGGTGTGTGACACTGTCGTATTATCCTTGGTCGATGTTATGGGAGGGGCTCCCATATCCAACATCCTACTACTAGTTCACATGTTCCCCATGCTATAACTTATTAATTGTTGAGATCTATTTTAGAGGAATAACATATTGCTAGTTAAAATATCTCATAGTCTCCATAAATTTATTGCCACTTAGGGGACATGCATCGCCCTAAATTTTTTTACAGAGGTTGAGTGCACATATGAAAAAGGGCCTCATGTGCCTCCATAAATTTCCTTTATTGATCCAGTTTCCCTGCCACCCTAGACCTTGCCTCACAGTTGCCACCTATGCACCTTGACTCCACACGACACCACCTAGAAACTCCACATAATATTTCCCATCCACCTCACTAGTATGGGTCCATGTTACAGGATTTCCAACCCTATGACCTTGATTCTATGTCACAAAATATCAGAATTGTATTTAAAATACTAAACCTACCCTTAAACATACAAATCAATGAAGAAATGATTACTTAGAAGAAAGAAACAAATATATCATACCTTGTATCCTAACGTTCAATGAAGATCCTTGCTCTCGACCTTTTACTTTCTCTAGACCTATCTCTCTACCAATATGTAAAAGGAACCAAATAGATATTTCAATAATGTAGCTATCATATCAAATTATAAATGAAATATGTCAATCTAGTTATGTAAGGAAAATTCAAAAATATAAAAACTAGTCAAACATAATTGCACATATATTGGAGGGAAAGAGAACTCTTTAATTAATCGACACGAATATGTGAGTTACAACCTGATCCTGATTGATGGCACTGCCTCAAAACCAACCACCTGATATCCTCCATTGAACCCTTCAAGCATCAACTCAGCAATGGAGTACTTCCTCACATGACCCAAAAGAGTTAGGAACACATTCAATGATCATATAGGGGAGAGGAAAAGATACTAGAAATTGAATTTCCAAATCAAGGGATACTACTCAGAGATTCAAGGAATAGGGAAGATTGAAAATTGACATCATGTTCTTGCACCAAGGTCATCTCCCCTCATATACACCCCAATATGTGCATATATACCATCCTAGAGAGGTTGATATGGTTACATTTCATTGTGTATGAAAAATTTGGGGTTTAGGACCGAGAAAACCCTTAAACCTTTCCAAAAGGTACGCAATATTTTTATTTTTCTCAAAATTAGGGGTGTACATGATTTGCACACTAAAAAAATATCCTATGTTATGAGTTGCACATGGATGAATAGCGTACATAAAAAACGATAATTATTTTTTAGATGATTTTGATTAAGGAGATTGGGATTTATATTTGCAAGTTGAGGAATGGACTAGGCCATCTCACAAATTATGGAGTGGAAATTTGTGCTATAACAGATGCCTCCTAATGCATGAGGTCAAAATACCAATTGATGGTCGAAATACATTATAACTCTAATATGAGAGGATGCATCAAAGTAAGTCCAAATGAAATTTCCCAAACAATTGATCCAAGAACAAAACATACAACAAAAATCAAGTAAGAGTATTCTCTTCCTGATTCGGGCATACCCATTCTTAGGTGAGATAGAAGAATGGCCACAAAATCAAGTACATTGTGGATACATGGAGTATAAAAGGATAATTGATGTTCATGTCCACAAAAAGTATACACAGTGGATCCATGTGATATATAGAAGTAGCAATCATGGACATGAGGAATACACAGTGTATCCATGAAAATGTAGATCATAGCCACAAATGGATACACAGTAGAGCTATGTTTGATAATCAAATCAGAGGATATATGGAGCCAATGAAGTGAACGAACTAATCCTTTGCAAGTACCAATGTCATTGAGGGTGGTAAAATCAATACAAGTTGGGTAGGATCAAAAAATGTGATGGTTGTACTTTACCCAACGTTGTCAATCCAACCATTATGGTACGAGGTTACACTATGTGAATAGATGTGTTGAATTCTAACATGGTGAGACACAGTTTGATTACCGATCATTGATGTATACCGTTAACAAGCAAGAAAATCTAGCGATGATGATAATGGGTTTCAAGGTACCTAGTACAATCTAACAAGTGTGAATAAAGTATCTGATGTTGAAAACTTGAAAGAATATACTGATCAAGGGACATTGATGTATTCCCACTGTCAATAGCAAGGGAACCTGCCACTAATGACTGCAATCCATAAGGTACTAAAAATGACTATATATCCATGTTCCATATTTATTTGTGCTAAATAATAGGAAGAGATCTGTTGGAATGAGGGAATTAAATCATCCCCCATTATCCAAAACGATATTTGGAAGGACTCAAATGAAAATATTGTAAGGACCACTTTGAGGTACATCTTCAGCATGCACCAAATGGAATCATGCATGACAGAGAATCTATGAATAGAAACCAACAATGGATACTACTGACAAATATGTGGAATCCACCAATGGGGTCAGATGGAAAACAAGGTACTACAAGAATACTTATGTGTGATTATTGTGGTTGACATCGAACATAAGGGAAACCACTCAGTCAACGACCAATGTTGGTTTTTCATCTGTTGAGCGCAAGGTCACCTATCAATGATGTAAATAGGCCCAGGGTGAAACTCTAGGTCATAATCTCAGTGAAATGAGTCGTGGTCGATAAGAGCAAACCCACTAGCAAGAAGCCAATGAGGACATTCTATATTATCATGAGTGAGATATAGAGATACTTGTGAAACTGAGAAGCACTTGACTGACATGGGAATGTTGACTTAGAAATCAAGGATTTTTGCAGAATGGTTGACTCAGGATGAAACTTCCCTTTAAAAAAATTATGACACATTATGTGACTAAGGCATCATAGACTATAAACCAAGATATGTTTGTGACATAGTAGGTATCAAAAAATTCTCCACATGAATGGAATAATAACCAGGTGGAGGAGATTGTTCTAAAAAATGGGATAAAAGGACTCCTAAAGCCATACTAAACCCAATAATATTGAGACACTAACTCAAAGATTGTTCTTTTTCCAAGAGAGAAAATATTTCTTCCAAACAAAAGGGATAGACTCTTTCCCCCCTTCTTTTTTATTTTTTATTTTTTATTTTTTTCATATTATTAAATACTGAAAAAAATAAAAGAATTCTATAGTAAAATGGAGGAAACGAATTTCAGGGGAAATAAAACTAGTTCCATATCACAAGGAACATATCTATGCTCAATGTTATAAATTTTAAACCTATGAATTAAAGCAATGCATATCGATTCTTAAGAAAAAATGAAATTAATCAATGGCGCATACACACGGTACACAAAGATTTACACTGGAAACCCTTAACTGAGAGAAAACTAGCCTTCCTTGGTCTCACTCCTTTCAACTCTTCATTATATTAATTTAACCATTCACAATACAATATATACAATATTTTAGGTATTTCGTAGCTACCAAAACCCTAATCCCTTAATCCAGGATTAATTTAGAAATCTGCTAAAATAGAAAAATCCACTAAAACAAAAAAATTGTCAAACACAGTTGTCGAATATGACATGCCCACACACACACATGCAAATAATATAACACATACCCATCATTCTCCCACTTTTTGTTTTCTTTGCATACAGGGGTTCACAGGATTACATAGTCAACAATTCAGGGCAACAATTCCCATTGTTACTCTACACGAGGAGAACTTCTCTGTGCTCATAGACTTTGTCAATGAATCTGTAACATTCTTCAAAGTTTCAACCTTTTCCAGCAACACCTTCTTTTCTTCAACCATGTCTCTCACAAAGTGATTTTGAACATCAATATTCTTTGTATTCGAATGATAAAAAGGGTTCTCTTCCAAGAAGATTGCACTATGACTGTCACAATATAATATCACTGCTTGTTGTACCAACCCAATACCTGAACACAATATTTGTAACCATATTGCTTCCTTGCTTGCATGAGTGGCTACCATGTGTTCAAATTATGTAGTTGAGAGTGCCACTACAACTTGTATTTTGATCATCCAATTGATTTCTCTTCTAAATAGGTTAAACACATACCCACTTGTAGATCTTCTGCGATCCATATCTCCATCCCAGTTTGCATCAACAAACCCATGTATGTCCAACACTCTATCAAATACTAGTCTTCCTTGGTAGAGAAATCCACAACTGGTAATTCCATGCAAATACCTGAAGACCCTCTTTATTGTTTTCCAATGCTCATTCCCTGGTTTTGACATATACCTACTCAAAACTCCCACTACATGTGCAATGTCTGGTCTAGTATAGACCAATGCATACATCAAACTGCCAACTGCACTGGCATATGAAACATGGGGAAGGTCCTCTTCTTATTCCTGTGTCTTGGGACCGGTTTACTTCCATTCATATCAAACCTCTGCAGTATCATCTCAACATATTTTCTCTGATTCAACCAGAGTTTCCTTTTTGCATGATCTCTTTTAATATCCATTCAGAAAATGAAGTTAGCAACACCGATATCCTTCATGTCAAATTTGTAGGATAGTTGTGATTTTGATCTAGGTGGATATTGGTGGCCACCCACCTATTCCACTTGGACCCCCACCATTACTTCTTTTCATTTTCTAGTTTCTGCATAGTTTACTATTTTTAGCAGTTTTTCGGGTCCTGAACTTCTGGAGCCGTTTTGAGGCCATAAACGACGTTTTTTGAGAAAACAGGGAGAAACATATATCAAAGTTTGATGTTTCTCACCCAAAAGTTGTATTCCTTGGATATATCTTCCTAACGAGGTATTGAGAACGTCAAATGGAGATCGTATGCCAAAGTTACATCCCTGAGAAGTTGATTTACCAATTTACCCAAACGGGGCCCATAGTCTTGGCGTTTCATCTCCTAGGGTTAGGTATTTGGATGTTTAGGGTTTTCCATTATCTCTCAATAATAATAGGCCTTTGAGCCTCATTGTAACATAGTTCAGAGGCCAGTAGCCTCCACATCTCTTCTCAGAGATAATCTACCAGCGCCCTAGCTAGTTTGTTTCCATTCTGTTTGTAAGCGTATTTCAGTCATTTGTTATTAATGAAACGAGTCTTATTTCCACTGCATCTTTGCATTTATGTGTATTTTTGTGTTTCATTGTGTTCCTACATAAATATGGATAAGTGGTATCAAAGTGGTCTGCTTGTTCTTGATCCTTCTTTGCATTTCCCCAACAAGGTTGGGGTATAAGGAGTTAGGGTTCAATCTGGTTGAACCTTTGCAAGATCAGCCTCGCAAACCCCAATGACCGCCCATGGGGGAAGAAAATAAAGATGAGGGAGCAAGAGATCCTATCAAAATGTTGCTCAAGGAGGCCCTCGAGAAACAAAGGAATGTGATGATGGACAACTTTTCCCAGATCCTTCAACGGATGCCCACTGGAAACACATCTACATCCAACAACCACTCTGGAGGTGCCACTCCTTTCAAGGTAGAAGTAAAGCTTGACATTCCCATATTTGAGGTCCAAATAGATGTAGATGTTGTAGATAGATGGTTGAATCTATTAGAAGGATATTTCTTGGTTCATGACTTTTCTGACCGAGAAAGGGTTATTTTTTCACTCCTCAAAGCCACCCCCCATGTCAAGGACTGGTGGGAAACCCACTTGGAGCAACAAGGCGAGGGGGAACCCTCTATGTTCTCGGTCACACCCACTTGGAATTATTTTCAAGACGCCATCAAGGAACAATATTATCTCGTGGGGAGATATGAGGACAAATACATACAATGGACTACATTGCAACAACAAAGGGACCAAGATGTGCATGAGCTGACGAATCTGTTTTATACTCTACACACAAATTTGGGTATCAAAGATTCAGAGAAACATTTGGTGTTAAATTACCCAATTTGTCTACACAGATACATTCAAGAGGAAATGGAGTTCCTCGACATCTCCTCACTTGGTTCGACATATTGATATGCTGCCAAGATTGAGTAGAAGTTAAAACAAAAGAAGTGAGACTTTGGGTCTGCGAATCATAAGCAAGGGAAAGGTACCCCCAAAACACAGAACAAAGGACCAAGCCAAGGCGGGGTGGCCCAGGACAACCTACCAAATCTGAAAGAAAATAACAACACCATGAAGCCAAAAAAGGACACGGGGAAGTGGTGTGAGTTCCATAAGAGCTCCACCCACAACACACGTGAGTGTCGGGCCAAGCAGTCACTGGTAGTTGAGTTGAAGGCTTATGAATTGGATGAATTCTCTGACTCTGAACCAGAACCTGAAAAGGGGAATGATAGGGGGAAGCATATTATCGATGCGGAGCCCAATGCCACCATTTCTACCATGAAGATCTAGAAGGAGGAACCAGAAGACCCAGAAGAGGTAGAATGTTTCTTCCATTCCAAGATGTGGGTAAAGGGTTCCCTGTTGCAGTTCATTGTTGACAGCGGGAGCTAAAAGAACCTCATATCGGTAGAGGTCATGAAGCGGTTAGGTTTTATAACCACAACACACCCACAACCATACACCATCGAGTGGTTGCACCAAGGACGGGACCTCTGTGTCAGCCAACAATGTTTCCTTCCCTACAACATCAAGCCCTTCACGGATGAGGTATTGTGTTACATTTCTCCTCTTGATGTTTCCGATGTATTATTAGGCCACCGATACTTGTGGAAGTGACATGTTGTGTATAAGTCTAGGCCTTGTGTTGTTTTTATCACTTTGGGAAATAAGATGTAAAGGATACCGAAGATAGCACTGCCTACCACCATCTCTTTGGTTACTACAAAATAATGCAATAAGCTCATTTCCAAAACCAGGAATTTTTTTTTCCTAATGATCCACCCTTAGGGAAAGAAGAATACTGTGGCCATGAACTCCATACAAGGCCCCTCTGCACAACAAAATATGGATAAGGTCATGGAGGAGTATAAAGACATCTTCACCTCCCCCACAGGGGTGCCTCTACACTACTAGGTCAAGCACCCCATCGATCTAACCCCATGTGCATCACTGCCCAATGGACCAATCTATCAATGCTCTGTTCTAGAGAATGACAAAATTAAGAGGTAGATTCAGCAGCTGTTGCAAAAAGGTCACATTCGACCGAGTTCATCACCCTATGGGATCCTGATCATATTGGTGCAAAAGAAGGATGGGACTTGGAGACTCTGCATTGAATATCGGGCACTAAACAAGATAACTATCCAGAATAGGTACTTGATCCCACAGATTTATGACCTTCTGGACCAACTCAAGGGGGTGAAATATTTCAGCAAGATCAAATTGAAGTCTGGGTATCACCAGGTACCAATCGAACCCTCTGATGTGTGGAATATTGCCTTCAAATCCAAGGAGGGCCTTTTCGAATGGTTGGTCATGCCTTTCGGGTTGACGAATGCCCATGAAACCTTCATGAGGCTAATGGATGACATATTGTGGCCATTCACCAACTCATTTGTAGTGGTGTACTTGGATGACATTCTGATCTTCATCCAGACTTGAGAAGAGAACCTCCACCACATCCGAAAGGTCCTCCAAACATTGTGGCAACACAAGTTGTGTGCCAATTTCAAGAAATTTACTTTTGGCATGAACCAGGTTCAGTATCTGGGATACATTATTAATGAGCAGGGGGTGCATGTGGATCCAGGAAAGATCCAAGTCATTCAGGATTGTCCATCCCCAACCACCCTAACAGATCTCCGTGTCTTTTTGGGTCTTACCAACTTCTACCTCAGGTTCATGTTGGGATTCTTTCATATCACTTGGCCCTTTAGTCAAGTCACCAAGGGAGGAGCGAAACAAAAATTATTTTGTTCTAAATCTCAATAGAAGGAATTCGGGGAGTTGAAGCATCGCCTCTACTCTGCAACATTGATCACATTACCAGACTTGCAACAACCATTTGAGATCGAGACAGATGCCTCTGACTATGCTATTGGGGAAGTCCTTACTCAACATGGGCATCCAGTGGTATATCACAGTGAGACTTTCTTACACAGTCTGGAAGTATCCCACTTATGATAAAGAGATGTATTCAATTGTGTAGGCTTGTCGACAATGGAAGCATTACATTTTGGGAAAGGAAATGATCATCCACATAGATCACCAACCCCTACAGTTCATACATACACAAGGGAAGTTGTAGAACGATCACCATCAGAAGTGGTTCACATACCTGCAACAGTTTCATTTGAACATTAATTTCAAGAAAGGAAGCACCAATAATGTTGCAAACTTCCTTAGTCGACCACCCATCATGGTGCTAACCATTGTGCTCAACTCTTGTGGGCACGAGACTTTCGATTGGCCGCTTCTCTACACAAGTGATCCAGAATTCGGCCACACATACAATACGCTCTTGGAGGGTAAGCAAGATCACAATTTTCACCTCCATGATGCCCTGCTATGTCACTTGGGACACCTTTGTGTTCCTTCAAGAGAATGTACCAAGATTATTTGGGAGGCGCACTACATTCGGGTCGCCAGGCATTTCAGGGTCGAGAAAATTGTGGCAGTACTGCAAAAGTATTTCTATTGGTCGAACCTTTGACAGGATGTCAGGAAGTACATCAAGTCTTGAACTACTTGCATCATTGCCAAACCAATCATCAAGAAGAAAGGCCTCTATACTCTGCTTCCTACCCCCAGTCAAACTTGGGAATCCATCTCTATGGATTACATGTCGGGCCTTCCTTCTACTAAGCATGGGAATGACTATGTTTTTTTGGTTATCGAAAAATTCTCGAAGATGTCCATTATGATGGCCTACAAGAAGAATATCACAGCAGAAGCCACTGCTAAAATATTATTTGAATGAGTGTGGGTACACTTTGGGATCCCATAGTCTATCATCTCATATCAGGACAATAGGTTCCTCATTTCATTTTGGTCCAGCCTCTGGTCGATGCTAGACACCAAGTTCACCAAGTCCACATCCTTCCATCCACAAATTGATGGCCAGATAGAGGTCGTCAACCATATGATCATACACATTTTGCACATGTACAACTCAAAGAATCCACGCACATGGGATGAGAGCCTCCCCTATGTACAAAACAACTACAACCGGGCTCTCCATATCTCAGCCAACCACAACCCCTTTTAGGTGGGCTTGGGATTCCAGCCACTATGTCCCATTGACATAGCCATGCCATTTGTGGCTACTAAGGGAGATTCAGCTCATGTCTAGTATGAGGATGACAAGGAAAACAACTTCATTGAGTGCATTCAACACATCCTCCAACAGGTTCATGACATCTTGGACAAATCCATTTCTAAGTACAAGCAGCGACATGATCAACATTGGGTGCCACACAATTTCCAGGTGGGAGACAAAGTGTGGCTACATTTGCAAAAGGAGTTCCACGCTAGACCCCACCGCAAGCTTTTCCTGCTCCGATATGGGTCATACAGCATCACCAAGGTTATAGGGGACAATGCCTTTGAGCTCAACATTCCACCATTCCTTGGTCTGCACCCAGTTTCAATGTAGACCGCCTTCGGCCCTACTCTCCGGCTCTACTAGACACATCCGACATGGCAAAACAACTCACACCAACAGAGTTAAGTCCAGACTACATAGAACAAGCCACAACTGATCAGATCATGGATACACATATCAAGCATACCCGACAACAAAGGATACTGCTATATCGAGTTGTAAAAGCAGGCCAACTCCTCCACCAAGGCAAGTGGCTCACCAGGGACCAAGTTCAGTAGAAGCTTCCTCATCCCATGGAGTAACTCAACACAATTGGGATCATTACTTCCTAAGGGTGAAGGAATGATCCAGGTGGATATTGGTGGCCACCCACCTATTCCACTTGGACCCCCACCATTGCTTCTTTTAGTTTTTCAGTTCCCGCATAGTTTACTATTTTTAACAGTTTTTTCGGGTTCTGAACTTTCGGAGTCATTTTGAGGCCCTAAATGACATTTTTTGAGAAAATGGGGAGCAACATGGAATGACGTTCAATGTTTCTCAGAAAAAAGTTGTAGTCCTTTGATAGATCTTTCTAATGAGGTATTGAGCGTGTCAAACGAAGATCGTATGCCAAAGTTACGTCCCCGGGAAGTTGATGTACCAATTTACCCAAATGGGGCCCATAGTCTTGGCGTTTCATCTCCTAGGGTTTGGTATTTGGATGTTTAGGGTTTTCCATTGTTTCTCAATAATAATAGGCCTTTGAGCCTCATTGTAACATAGTTCAGAGGCCAGTATCCACCACATCTATTCTCATAGATAAGCTACCAGTGCCCTAGCTAGTTTATTTCCATTCTGTCTATAAGCGTATTTCAGTCATTTGTTATTAATTAAATGAAGTCTTATTTCCACTACATCTCTGTGTTTATGTGTATTTTTGTATTTCATTGTGTTCCTACATAAATCCGGATCAGATTTCACCTCCTTGATAACATCCATGTTATTTCGTACTAGAAACATGTCATCAAGATACACCACTACATAACTGAAGTGATTATCGACCTGCTTGGAATATACATAGTGATCATCCTTGCTTCTCACAAATCCCAATCCAAGGATGTATGTGTCAAAATTTTGGTACCACATCTTAGGTGATTTCTTCAGACCATATAGTGACTTCTTTAGCTTACAAACCAACTCTTTCTTTCCCTTCACTACAAATCCTTTTGGCTGCTTCATGTAGATTTCTTCTTCCAGATCCCCATGTAGGAATGTTTTCTTCACATCCATCTATTCCACTTCAAGATTAAAAGAAACAACAATAGATAAAATAAATCTAATAGAAGTTAACTTGGAAAAAGGAGAAAAAATCTCACCAAAGTCAATTCCCTCTACCCGGGAATAACCTTTTGCTACTAACCAAGCTTTGTATTTCTCCACTTTTCCTTTTGCATTAAACTTCTTCTTAAAAAACCATTTTCTACCAATGGATTTTATTCCAGCTGGAAACTCAACTAGATCCCATGCCTCATTCTTATCTAAGGCATTCATTTCTTCAACCATGTCCTTCTTCCAGAGTTTACTATCCTCTAAATTCACTGCTTCCCTGACAGTTCTAGGATCATCATGAGTAATAGATAAAGAAAAATTATATCTAAAATTAGGTGGAATGTACCTTTTTGGTTGCCTTCTTTCCCTCACTGATCTCTTCAATACTGGGATATGAGGTTCTTCTTATTTTGCTTCATCTTTTCCATTTTATTCAGATTTTGCATCATCCAACTCAAACTCTATTTTCTTAGGTTCTTCTTTCCTTGGTAGGAATTCCTGTTTGGTAACAACTTTGGCCTCTCTAAAAACAACATCCCAAATGTAAACAATCTTCTTAGTTTCTAGGTTCCAAATATTGTAACCTTTCACACCATCTTTATAACCAATAAAGATACACTTTTCAGCTTTATTATCCAGATTACTCCTATTTTCCTTTGGAATATGTACATAAGCATCACAGCCAAACACTCTGAGATTTTCAAGAGAGGGTTTATTATTAGTCCATACCTTGTGTGGAGTTTTATTATCCAATGATAATGAGGGTGATCGATTGACCGGGTAACATGTTGTAACCACTTCCTCTGCCCAGAATTCATGTCTTAACTCGACACCACTAAGCATGCTCCTTTCTTTTTCCATCGGTGTCATGTTCATCCTTTCTGCAACTCCATTCTTTTGAGGTGTGTATGGAGTAGTCTTGTTCCTTTCTATACCACACTTCTTACAAAATTCTTCGAATTCATTTCTGCATAATTCTCCATCATTATCTGTCCTCAATACCTTTATTTTCTTCTCTGTCTAATTTTCTACTAGAGCCTTAAACTCTTTAAATTTATCAAATACCTCAGATTTCTTTCTAAGAAAATAAATCCATGTGTTCCTTGAGAAATCATCTATGAATGAAACATAATACACATATTTACCTAGTGATGGAATAAGCACAGGTCCAAACACATCACTTTGTATGAACTCTAAGATCCTCTTTTCTCTTGTAGCACCAGATGGGAATCTTACTTGATTTTATTTACCATATATGCAATGTTCACAAAAATCAAAATCCAAAGTGCAATTAAACATACCTTTAACCATACATTTATCGTGTAGTCTCTGAAGGCCCTTTTCTCCAATATGCCCCAGTCTTTGATTCCACGGCATGGTCTTCTTTCAAGGGATAGTATTGGTCTTTCCTTCTTTATTTCTCTTCTCAGGGACAACATAGTTGTTACACCCATTAGTATAAGTGCTTCCCAACAACTTGTACAAAGTTCCACACCGAACTCCCCTCATCAACACCATTTCTCCTCGTATCATCTTGCAAGTACCCTTTTCCAATACAATATCCACACCTGCATCATCCAACTTTCTTACAGATATTAGGATCCTGGCTAGTTTTGGAATGTACAGAACCCTAGGGGGAGTTCTAATCCTTCCATATTTTAGCAACAATTTAACCCTTCCATGTCTTATTATTTTGGTTGTTGATTCATCTCCTAGTAATAAATCACCACCATTGTATTTTTCATATTCACAAAACCACTCCCTATGAGGAGTCATATGATATGACACACCTGATTCAATCAACCATACACCACGGTCAACATTTGTACCTATAGATGCCAGGTAAACATCACCTCCTTCTTCAGTGGATGTTTTCTCCTCTGTGGAATAGGCATTATAAGATCCCTTTGGTTTATCAACCTTCTTAGACTTGCAGTCTTTCTTATAATTCCCTTATTTACCACACTTTCATCATTTCCTGGACCCCTAAAGACTTACCAGGATTCATGTCTTGGGTACAACCTCTTACAAATAAATCATTTGTTCTCTGACCATCCATGCTTTTCTACCTCATCTCTTTAGATAACAAATATTCAACTACATCCTCATACTTCAATATAGATTGAGTGGTATTAGCAATTGATACAACCAAATTATCCCAAGAGTCTGACAAAGAGAATAATAAAGTAATACACTTATCTTGTTCTGCAATCATAATATTAACATAGACAATTTGGCTTACCATAGTATTGAAGGAATTTATATGTTCTATCAAAGAATCTCCATCTTCCACCCTAAGATTATACAACTTCTTTCGAAGAAACAAATTGTTTACCAGGGATTTTAATTGATACAAATTCCCTAACTTATCCCATAGTTCCTTGGCTATAGATTCTCCTGAGACATTTAACAACACTGAATCTACTAGGTAGAGTAGAATAATACTCCTTTATCTTCTATCCAACTTCTCCTAATCTTCCTTCGACGTACCAGTAGGTTGTATACTAGTAGTTTGTGTACCAAAAGATTGTGTACCAGTAGACTGTGTGCCAGTAGACTGTGTACTAGGATCCACAATGATCCATTGTTCTTTTTATATAAGAAGGTTCTCCATCTTTATCTTCCATAGATCAAATATTTTATCGTTGAACTTCTCAATCTCGATTCTAGAAGAGCTCTCCATTCCTCTTTCTACACTCAAATCACCACTGCAAAATCTCCCACTGAACCCATGTTTATCATAGACCTAAGATAAACTTGATTTATCAAGACCAAGCCAAACCCTCAACAACAAAGGCGTCCCTCTGAATCCAAAAACAATCTCTGATACCACATGTAATTTTTAAAACTGTGAAGTAAATGAATGCATACATATTCTTAAGAAAAACAGAAATTAATCAATGGCTCATACACACAATACACAGAGATTTATGCTAGAAACCCTTAACCAGGAGAAAATCAACCTTCCTTGGTGCCGCACCTTTCAAATCTTCATTGTATTAATTTAACCATTCACAATACAATATATATACACACTATTTTAGGTATTTTGTAGCTTCCAAAACCCTAATACCTTAATATAGGATTAATTTAGAAATCCACTAAAATAGAAAAATTGTCAGATGCATTTGTCGAATCTGATGCACCCACACACACACATGCAAAGAATATAACACATACCCAATGAATGCAAGGAAAACATGTGTAGGATATGGACACTCGAGGGAAATTTTCCTCCAGGGATATGAGTGTCAAATTGCAAAGGCTAGTACTACAAGAATGGAAACATTTCGAGGATGGAAACATTAGGCAAAAAAAACACAAGAGGTTAATATGCAATGCAAGCACAACTCAACACACCAATTTTTTTGGAATCCCCATGAGTAATAGGCCAACAATAAATAAGAATAAGATATGAAGCTTTGACACATAGTCATGGTGGGACTAAACATGGCTTCCAAGCTTACGGGACAATTGTAGCATGGATGCCAAAATGGCTAGGAAGGTACTAACTAGGACACCCATGAAGAGGTAAGCTCTACCATCCATATGCAATGCCTTTAGAGAAACTTGAAGGCTTAATGTTGCAAAAAATGGGATTGACCTTATAGAAAATATGTGATTGATACGAATAAATTTATAATGAAAAATAGAATGGAAACCTACCCTACATGCCAGTGAGGAGCACTATAACTACCGAAGAATTTGAAAAATTCCAACCAATGTAACAACACATAAATGAGGGAGTCTCATAGGTATTGGCCAGAAAAATATTGATAAGAAGTAACGAGGGTTCCACGCAAAGTCATGTCAGGACTAACTCTTGAGCCTAATAGAAAACTTGCAGTATGGGCACCAAAATGAAAAACAAATGATTCTAACTAGGGAACCCATTGAAGATAGGCTCTACCATCAACAAAATCATATTTAGTATAAAATTTAGATTGGTTCATGTTGCAAGTTAATGGGGTCGACCATAGGGAAAAGAAAAAATTGCAAATGAAATGCAAAATGTAAGGTGGATGAGACTTGTTTGAATATTCCAGTTATATGAAAACATTACATTCCCAAAGTCTTGAAAAGAAATCGGTCAACCAGAAAAAGGGGCCAACCCCCTCCCCCCCCCAAAGTATACTTTCAAAACTTGAAATACCAAAAAAACACTACAAATCCCTTTACATATTAGTCCAATTAGTCAAGAATGACAAAAATATAGTAATTGAGTCAAAAAATGACATTAAATAGTAAAAAACTCACCATTTTACCATATTGTTGCCAAAATTTACCAAATTTAACCTTGTTGGTGAAAATCCTTTCTACTTTTGATGAATATTCCTGGAGCTTGGGGAAATGAAATCACTCGCCACTTGGACCAAGTAAGTTTCATACCCTATCGTTCATTTTTATCCATTTACCCTTTAAATTGTGTGAGAAATTGAGGAGAGCTCCTCTCTTCTTCTTCGAAGCTATGCATGTACACAATTCCCTTTAGTGTGAATTGTGTATATACGCTATTGAACTAAAGAAAATCATGTATATACATGACTATTCTAATTTCTAATAGCATACATGTTCACAAAAATGGAAAAATAAAAGTATTAACTCCCTTCTTCTTCACATGTTTCAAGATGTATGTTGAATGGAGAGAATGTGAACATGAGGTCGTTGATAATGTTGTGATAGAAGATGTTGATGCTATTGAATCCCTTCGTCGATGTGGCATGTATAAATTTTTCCAAACAAGTAACATGCAATAACAATGATGGTTATTGAACTTTCTTATACACTTATGGCATGCGGATGTAGAGGCCTTTATGCTCGATGGGAAACCATTGACCATCACAGTTGAAGATATCTATTTCATTGCAGGCCTCTCATGATGAGGAGAGGTAGTGAACTTGAGAAACCGAGGATGTGGTGGATTAACCATCGAGGATTATATAACCACATATTGTGAAGCTAACACCGTCAAGGTGGGTTCACAAGTACCCATAAAAAACATAGAGATATTGAGCCTCAAAATCATATTGTATACCATGAATCACATTGTAGGATCAACATCCTTACACTAGAGGCATCACGATATTAAATGAAATATTTAATTGAGTGTATGATATTGACAGTGTCTGATTGAAGCACTATTATGCTCAATTGTATGAAAACACAACTAACAGACTACAAGTTGAGGAAGAACAAAAACTTTGGGTTTGGGAATGTTATCTATGCCTTTTTATTTGAGAGATTACTAGGAATAATCCCAAGGAAACATGTGAGAGAAAACCAAAAAATGTGGCCAACATTTATCTGATGAACAAAGATACTGACCCACTTAGTAGGGGGAGCAATGTCCAACCCCTTCAGGGATGACCTCCTCAAATGGTGGACACGACAAATACCCTCCATCGAAGACTATCCATATATCAGGATTGACTTCTCCTGAGACCCAGACATGATCAACCTCCTGACGCAGCGCATGGAGATATAGGTAAAATCATTATCGTTTTTAAGTTATTTAATTTTTATTTTTTTAGATAAGATATTAAAAGAATAAATTAACATGTTTTTTTTGTAAGATCCATGTTACTAAAATGTGTCCTCTGTATGTGTAGATATAAGGCCCATGAGATATGTTGACTTCCCATGGAACATACATCGAGGAAGAGGCAAATATCAAGCCATTGATGAAGTAGCTAGGACACTTTCGAACGTGGAAAGGAACATGGAGGCCTTAACATGTTTCATCCCTATGGAAGTCATATATGATCTACCAGTGTGGATTAAGCGCCATGTAGTTAATGTACCCTAGATGTGGGTCCACCTTTTTTGACGTTTGGAAAATGCTATACTTTATTATGATAGAGATAAAAAGCCTCAATCCCAGACCTTTTATGTGCTAAGGGCACACTTTTGTATCTATAAACATTTGGGGCTAGAAAATAAATCACCTAGGAAGCGGAAGCAAGATTTCGACTATGGAAACTGGCACCATCTACAAACATTATATAGATCGACGAATCCCCCAAAATCTACAACACCTATTAATCACAACGATCAATAACGAAAGACAAATAAAAATGAAATCTAAACAAAGTTATATACAATAGATAACAATAATTAAAAAAGAACTAACACTTGAGCAATGAAGCTCAAGCATAGTAATTTTTAAGATAGAACCCATCTCTAGGCTCCAGCAACACATTTCCCTCATAATATGCTAATTTGTATGCTCCTTTCTTCAACACATTCCACACGACATACAGACCATTCCATATACGGTCAAACGTTCCTACCCCCAAGGGATCCATGTCCTGGTTAGAGATAAAAACAAGGTCCCCTTCAAAGAAAACCCTCAGATGAATGGATTTATCATAGTTAGTCTCGACTCTCTTCTTATGTGCCTCATTTTCTATAGAATCATCTCTACGTTTCTCATCAAGATGTTATAAGTAAACAAGTCCCTCTTCAAGTTCAGTTGTGTGAGGAAGGAGATCAATAGTAATATTAAGAACATGGATATCACATTCAATAGTAAAAATTACTTCTACCCCATGAACAAGTTGAAAAGGAGAGAATCATGTTGTAGTTTTGACTGATGTTCGGTAGGCCCACAATGTTAGATATAAAATCAAGTGCCAATTTGATTTTCTCGTGTTGAAATTTATTTTCAAAATGGTTTTAAGGGATTTATTAATAGCTTCAATATGACCATTTTCATGAGGATATTAAGGAGATGAATGATTTTTCTTGAGACCCATTTTTGATGCTAACTCTGACATCATGTGGTTATGAAAGTGATTTCCATGCTTAGTGAAAATATATTTTGGAACCCAGAACCTAGTTATAACCTAGTTAAACATGAAGAGTGGTGTGGTTTCACCATCATTAGAAAACGTTGGGATGGCCTATACCCACTTTGTAAAATATTCAATGCCCACTATGATATACCGATGACCCCTAACTAGAATTGGGTGGCATGCCATGAAATCAACACCCCACTTGGTGATGGGGGCGATGGTAACAACGAGAAACATAGGATAAGAATGTGTGTGCATATTTTTAGAAAATATTTGGAAAGGGTGATATTTATTGACCACTTCAACGCAATCCTTAAAGATTGTTGGCCAAAAATATCCGACGTGCAAAATATTTTGAGTTGTTTCCAACCCAGATAAATGACCACCACATGCTCCACTATGTAAATCATTCAAAACCAACTCTGCTTCATCATGAGTGAGGCAACGACGGAGATTTAAATATACCCTTCGATGATACAAAATGTCTCCAATAATGAGGTAATTCTTCTCCAGGTGGAAAATTATTCATCGCTCATCTCACAAAAAATGTGAAGGATAATTCTTATTATAGAGATATATGATAACATCTCCATAACAAGGATTGGACAAAGAGATGAGGAAAATATACTTGTATGGAAATGAGTCGATAATTGCACCATCCTCATTCTCTTTTGGAAACTCTGAGATAAGTTCAATGGATACTAACGATTTCTTGGATTTGGCAGAAGCAAAATCCAAATCGTAATATTATAGTATAGAAATCCACTTGTTGTATTTCCCAGCAATTATTCACCAAGTCAAAACATATTGAAAAGAATTAACATTAGTGACAATGGTCGTCTTGCATAGTAAAATTTAATTCCAAAAACGTTGAACAACATGGAAAGATGATAACACCAACTTCTCAACATGAAAATACTTTAGTTCAGGACCAACCAAGCCATGACTCAAATAATAGATCACATTCTCCTTGAGCTCATCATCTTCCTTAACTAAAACCATGCTGATATAAGATTCATTTGATACAATATACATTGGGAAATGTTTATTATAGTCGAGAGGACTAAGAAAATGGGAAGAAATTAGATCTTTCTTCAATGCATTGAATGAATGATACACTGATTCATCCTAGAAAAAAGGGACCTCCAATTTCAAAAGGCACATAAAGCCTTTAATAATATCAACATAGTTTGGTATGAAACACCGAAGGAAATTTTCCTTTCCCTACTGGCTCTAAAGTTAATGCACAGTATGCGGGGGAGGAAACTATAATATTTCCTCAACCTTCAAAGAGTCAACCATAATCCCTTTGTTCGAAATGATAAACCCCAAGAGACGCCCCAAAGTGACATAGAAAATGCACTTGTGAGGATTCAAATGAAATCAATAATGTCATGACCTTTAAAAACATTTCAAGTTTACAGATAATTTATATAACTTTCAAAGGAAATAAACAACTAGAGAAGGTTTAGGAAACATTGAAAAACCAACCCAAAACTTCCCAGACACCAGAAAATGGTCCTAAAAGCAATTTTCCAGAAGTGTATGTGACTATGTACACTATGATTCGCATATGTACATGACTAAAACTAAAGTGAATCATGTAAATACGCATTTAGTACACATAAAAAGTGCATACAACTAAGAAAAAACTAAAAAAGAGAAAATGCAAATAACATGGAAGCTTCTAGAAACTAGAAACAACTTCTGAGGTAGTAAATGCTCAACAATAACACCAGAAAACAAGAAAACTAATAGATAACAAGATCCCTTAAACTATCCCAAACTAGGAGAGAAATATCCCAGTATGGTCACCAATTCTGTTATAGGATTTTGAACCCTATGACCTTTAGTCTATTTCACAACAGATCACAATCGTATCTTAAAGACTGAGCCTACCCTCCAACATAAAAATAATTAAAGAAATGATTACACATAAGAGAGAAAGAAATATCTCATAACTTGAATCCAAATGTTCAATGAAGATCCTCTCTCTTGACCTTTGAATTGATCCAGACCTTTGTCTCTACCAACCTGCAAAAGGAACCAAGTAGATACTATAGTAAGTTAGTTATCAAATAAAATGATAAATGTCAATCTATATATGTAAGGAAACTTCAACATATAAAAACTAGTTAAACATAATTGCACATATATTGGAGGGAAGGGGAACACTTTTATTAATCAACATGAATAGATGAGTTACAACATGATCCTAACTAACAACATTGCCTCAAAACCAAATTCTTGAGCTCAATCATTGAAACCTTCAAGCATTAACTCAACAATGGAGTACTTTTGTACATTACCCAGAAGGTATAATAACACACCCAACGATCATATAGGAGAGAGGAAGAGATAATGCAAAGTAAATTTCCATATCAAGGGATACTAGTCAGAGATTTAGGGAATAGGGAAGCTTGCAAATTGACATCATGTTCTTTCACCAAGGTCATATCCCCTCATCTACACCCACATAGGTGCTTATATACCAGCCTAAAGAGGTTAAGATCGTTACATACCATTGTGTATGGTAAATTGGGGGTTTAGGACCAAGAAAACATGTAAACTGTTGGAATACCCTTTTTCAATAATTAGCAGTAACTTTTTATATTTGATTGATTATCACAATGAATCAACAATGAATTGTATGCAAAATCAATTATATAAATATATCTAACAACAATTACAATTTTTATAAAGAATAGTGAAGGACACCAATCCTCTTTAGAGAACCAACTCTAGGAGACACCAATCCACTTCTTCAGGGAACCAACCCTAGGAAGCACCAACTCCCTCGTCTTTAGGGCACCAACCCTAGGAGGCTCCAACTCCATTTTGTTTTACAATTTTCTTAGTAAGGATATGAATCCTTCCATGCTCCTCCCTTCCACTCTCACTGCACAAGTATCTTCAAATTTCCTTCCTGGAACCTACTTAAGATTTTGATCTTCTAATCTAGACTGCAGAGACGCTTTCTTCTTACCACTCTTCCTCATTTATATAATCTTCAAAAAGGTGTGAGTTATGAAGCACCGTGTCCTTTCATTTGTACCATCGCACCTCTTTGTTTAACTTAAACATAATCATTTTTTTATCATTCTTACTGTGGAGGATTTTCATAAATTGATCACAGATATGGATCAATTTCATCTTTTTAACTTGATCCCGAATCTCTGTTATTATCGCAGAAACTGATTTCTGCAGAGGCGCTTCCTTCAAACCATTACATTTGACCGATAATACAAAACCATGGCCTTATCAACTTTAGCGACGTATTATATTCTTCCTTTTGAATCTCTTACCATATGACCAATGGCGGTATCCATACGTTAGGACAAACAAACGCTTGAGCACTTATCAAAATCAATGGTCACGATTTAATCTCCTAATGAGATGGACAACAATTGGGACTTCGGTACTTTAAAACTATCAAATATTCTGAATAAGGTTTCTTTGAACAAATCGGACGATTCACTTCTATTTTGTGGAACCAGATCAATGGTCATATTCGATTCTTACACTTATCCTTTTATTTCTTAATCTGACGGTTGGGACTTAATCAAGTATTGAGATGGATGGCCACCATTTACTTCGGGACTTCGACTATTATACTTACACTATCCTTCCACTGTAATATGATCAATGGTTGAGAATACACCCAAATTAATCTTCAGATTAGATGACTCATGTCGACTTCGGGACTTCGACATTCAGGACTTCGGGACCTAGGGCATCTGTTGGTGGTCAAAAATCCTGAAGTAAAACTCTCAGAGTGATATAACATGCTTATGTAACTTGATGAAGTGACACGAGCCGATTGTCTACCACATGTCACTTAGATTCATGATTTGCGCATACCAGAAATGTCGATTTCAACTTGACACATGTCATTATCTAATTGTTCCACTTGTCCTTGCTGACGTGGTCTGTCAATGTCATCTGTCACATGTCCTTGCTGACATGGTCTACCACATGTCCTTTTTGACATGGTATGTTGACATGGTCTCCCACATGTCCTTGCTAACATTGTCTGTTGATGTAGATCTCTCGATTTGACACAGATTCATCTCCTTGATCTAATGGTCAGAATAGTATCCGAAGGGTATCTCATATCGATGGTTGAGAGTGACTTTGAAATTACAGCTTTCAGGACTTCGGGTCTTTTGATATCTTGACTTCACAATTCTTCCGATGTGATATTCTTGAAGCGTAATATTCTCACATATTTAGACCAAAATTAAATGATGTTCATTTGATAAAGATCTTAGATCGACGAATCGATCTATCTGCAATGCTTCTTTTCCTTGGATCAAATCCAATGGTTGTCAGGTATTCAGGTTTTCAAATTCTCAACCCTTTTTTCCCCTCTTATCCTATCCTTCCACTTAAATTCATCCAATGGTCATGAAGACTCTCAAAGCATATTAACGATCAAGGATGATTGCGAAACCACAACTTGTGAGTGATTGATTCATCACCCAAGCTTCACAATTTGAATTTGTGCGTTTGTTGGTGAGTCAACTACAATCATTGATATTTGAACCTATAAGATCTGATGGTCCTGAATAATTGCGGAATTGGAAGTAGCATGATGTTTAATTATTCTTTCATTCTCTGTAATCCATCCCTGTCACTGATCTGGTGCTTGTGTATCTGATGGTCACGAATTAATATGACTTAATATGATCGTCTGTTGGATCAACCATAGTTGTCGATATTTGAGTTTATGATATCTGACGATCTAGACCAATTGCGGGATTGGAACTAGTGAGTTGTTTAATTCTTCTTTCACTCTTCACAATTCATCCTTGTCGTTGATCTGGTGCATGCATATCAATGGTCCTATTTTTTTCTGTGGAGATTTTGATCTCAACCACGTTTCTGTACTGGGCTTTCCCTTCTAAAATTTTTTTGCATCATCGGCTATTGCCATCAATGACAATACATTAATAACAATATGTCCAACAATCTCCCCCTTTGTCATTGAGGGAAGCATTCTAACTTCATACATACTTCCCCTATGATGATGCTTTTCTCTATGAAGTTAATCTCCCCCTTTGAAATCAATGGAAAAGGGTTGCCACCACTAGGGTAGTGCTCCCCTGACTATTCAATTTTAATGGGGTTTACTCCTAATTTCTGTCAGAGATTCTCAAAAGTACTCTTGGGCAGAGGTTTTTTGAAAATGTCTACAATCTGTTCTTTGGTGTCTACATGCATTATTTTGACCACCTTTTAGGTGACCTAATCTCTTAGAAAATGGTATTTGATCGATATGTGTTTAGTTTTAGAGTGCATGACTAGATTTTTAGAGATTCTTATGGAACTAGTGTTGTCACAGTTAATAGTAATAGGATTGTTATATTTTATTTGTAGGTCATCTAAAGTTTGTTTCATCCAAAGGACTTGTGTGCAACAAGATGCAACAACAATGTATTCTGCCTCTGTTCTAGAAAGAGATGTGTATTTTTGTTTCTTTCTTGACCATGCCACTAGGCGTTTTCTCAAGAAAAATGCTCCTCCACTAGTGATTTTTCTATCATCTATGTTACCTACCTAATCAACATCAGTGTATGAAGTTAGGTTGAAATTTTTATCTTTTGGATACCACAATCCAAATTCTAGGGTGCCTTCAAGGTATCTAAATATTCTTTTTACTGCTTTTAAGTGAGATTATCTAGGTGCATATTGAAATCAGCCCACAATTCCTATAGCCTGCATGATGTCAGGTCTCGTTGTTGTTGAGTAGAGTAAACTTCCAATCATTGATCTATACAATGTTTGATCCACTTTTGGTGAGTCATCTTCCAAACTTATCTTACATCCAGTGACCATGGGAGTACTTATAGGTTTACTGTCTTCAATTTGAAATTTCTTCAACATGTCTTTGATATATTTGGTTTGTGAAAAAAATATTCCATTTTTTGTTTGATTTACTTGTAAACCTAAAAAGAATGAAATTTCTCCTAGAATAGACATTTTAAACTCTTCTTTCATTTTAGTTGCAAATTCTTTGCTTAATGTAGTGAGATTACTCCCAAATATAATTTCATCTACATATACTACCACAACAATCATGTTTTGATCCTCAATTTGGATGTATAGGTTGTTGTCAGTAGTCCCTCTATTGTATCCTTGTTTTTGTAGATATTGATCAAGCTTGGAGAACCATGCTCTGGGGGCTTGTTTAATACTATACAAGGCCTTTTTTAGTTTACACACATAGTCTTGGTTTTCTAATAAAATGAATCCTTCTAGTTTCTCAACGTAGACTTATTCTTCTAGTGTTCCATTAAGGAATGCTAATTTGACATCCATTTGATATATTTTGAAATCTCTGAAGCTTGCGAATGCTAGGAACATTATGATGGCCTCAAATCTTTCTACAGGAGTGAAGGTTTCTTCAAAATAAATACCTTCTAATTGGGAATATCCCTTGCAGACTAATCTGTCTTTGTTCTTTATAATTTCCCCATTTTCATTTAATTTGTTCTTAAATATCCACTTAGTTCCTATCACATTGTTATTATTGGGTCTTGAAACTAGTTCCCAATTCTTATTCTTTTCTATTTGATCTAGTTCTTCATTCATTGATTTTATCCAATCTTTACTTTTGACAGCTTTTTTAATGAACATAGGTTCAATTAAGGATAGCATTGCGTGTTCTAATTCAAAGGCTAGTCTCCTTCTTGTTTCTACTCCCGCACTTTTATCTCCAATGATATGGATTTCAGGATTATTCTTATGAACTCTTTTTTATGGAGCTCTTGGCAAGGGAGTTTCTTCATTTTTGTCTTCATTAGTGTGCGGTTCATTTTCCTATGTTTCATCATCATTTTATTTCTGATATTCTGCATCATCCTCCTCTTGTTGAGATTTTATATCATCATCGTTTTTTTGAGATTTTTTATCAAAGTCTTGGGATATGACCTTTTTTAGATCATCTATTTTTACATTTTCACTTTCCACTATTTTTAGTAGTCTGAGATTATAAAATTTGTATGGCCTTTTATTAGATGAGTATCCTAAGAATATTCCTTCATCAAATCTTGGTTCAAACTTTCCTAGGTTATCTTCATCATTCTTTATGTAACATTTACTTCCAAAAATTATAAAGTGTTTTACAGAAGCTGGCCTCCCAAACCATAGTTCATAAGGGGTTTTGTCATGATTGGGTCTCAACTGAGATATATTAAGTATGTGAACTATTCTGTGAATTTTATCTCTCAAAAATTTGTCTGGAAGTTTGACTTCATTTATCATAGTTCTTGCGGCTTCTTGAACTGTTTCATTTTTCCTTTCTACCACTCCATTTTGTTGAGGAGTCCTAGGGGCTGGAAACTGTCTTTTGACTCCATGGTTTTCACAGAATTGAGTGAACTCTTTAGAGGTGAATTCTCCTCCATTGTATGATATTAGACATTTAATTTTGATATATGTTTCATTTTCTACAAAAGATTTAAAAGTTTTGAATTTCTCAAAGGCTTCTGATTTTTCTTTTAAAAAGAAAACCTAGGTCAGTCTTGTGTAATCATCAACAATAAACATAAAATAATGTTCACCATAAGTGATTTTGGTTCTATTAGGTCCACATAGATCTATGTGAATAAGCTCTAATGGCTTTGTTGTGGAGTGTTCTTTTGTTTTAAACCTAACTCTTTTTTTCTTTCCTATTTGACAATGTTTACAAATGGGATATGAAGGCTTAATCATTTTTGGTAGGTCCTTAAATGCCTCTTTCTCATTGGATTTGATCAAGCTGTCAAAGATTAAATTTCCAAACCTTATATGCCATAGCTATATTTCATCTACTTGGCTTAAACAACATTTATCTTCTTCATCTATATTAAGGATGTACACATTGCTAGATGTTCTTGGTGCGACTTCCACTAGCTTTCTAGTGTCCTTTTTTCTGATCTCACATTTATGGGAATCAAAAGTAAGTATGTGACCTTGATCACATGTTTGGCATACACTTAGGATATTAGGTTTGATATTTTCTACCAAAAGTACATATTCTTCTTTAGTTTTATTATTTCCTAACCTAATAGTGCCTTTTCCCAGTATATTGGTTGACATGTTATCTCCAAAGGTTACTTTTCCTTTTCATTTCTCATTTAACTTGAGATAATTACTTTGGCCTCCAGTCATGTGTTTGGAGCATCCACTGTCAATATACCAGTGAAATCCCTGATTTTTTTCATATAAGGCTACTTTGCACTATGTTTGTCTTTTCTTCCATACCTTTTGATTAATAGGAATATTTATCCTTTTATCATATTTTGGCAATCTACATTCACTAGTTTTGTGACCATAGTTGTTTCATTTTTGGCATTCACTATTGAAGCTTTGCAAAGGATAACATGAGTTATAGTTTCTCTTCTCTGCATTGTACTCATTGGTTTTATATCTTTGGTTATTTCTATAATTGTGTTGTCCATATTCTTTGTAGTGCACTGCCTTATGTCCAAAATTACTGCAAGAGTAAGAATATCCAATAAATAGATAATTAGGGGAATTCCTTCTGATAATTGTATTTATCTTGTCATTTTTTACTCTAGTAGGGAGTATTGATTTATGTTCATGTGTAATAGTTTTCAAGGGCATCATTTTTGCCTAGTTATCCTCCCTTTTTAATGAATTTTTCAGAGTACCTGCATAGCTAATTTGTTTCTTGACATATTCTTGTAATGTAGCATTTGATTCTTGAGTGTATCCCAAACCAGTCTTGTTGTTTGGTGACCTTTGACTACTGATAATTTCATCCAATATTTTTGAACTATTTTCAAATTGTGATCCCTTCTTTTCTTTCTCAATTTCAGCTTTTAGCAGCTTAATCTCAGCTTCTAGTTTCTCACATACTTGTTATTTATCATTTAGTTTTTGTAAAATGATTTCTCCAATTTTATTAGTTTCTAGGAGTTGGGACCTTAAATCACTAATGATTTTTTTTTATTCTTTGATAGTTTTGGAAACTTCCCTCTCTCTTGATTTAGTAACTTCTTTAATTTCTAGAAGCTCTTCCCTTAGTACCCTATTTTGTTTTTTGGTTTTACTTAGTTCTTCAATCACACTAAAGATTTATTCTTCTAAGTTTACTTCTTCTTCATCTTCCAAATGACTATCATCTTTAGTTTTTATCCCCATAAATAGAAGCTCTGGTTTGTCTTCTTTATTTTCTTCTAATGAGCTACTGTCTTCTTGGGTAAAGAATGTTTTCTTTTTCTTGTAGAACTTATTTTTATTATCAGTTTGAGTTTTCTTCTGATCACTTTCCTCCTGCTTAGGATAGGGACACTTATTGGCAAAGTGTCCAATTTTTCCACAGTTAAAACATATTAGAGGAATCTTCCCTTTGTATTTTCCTATCCCCTTCTTGAGTTTATTTATGAAGTTTGCAGTTTATTCATCAGATATATCTAATAAATCATATTCAGTATTTTTCTCCTGCCTTGATTTAGATGCTTTAAAGGTTGTTTCCTTTTTTGATGATTTATCATTCCCTGTTCTCATTTCATACGATGTAAAAATTCCATGGAGTTGATCAACTGTGAGTGTGTCAAGATCAGACCTATCTTCAATTGATGAGATATTGGCATCATATCTCATAGGTAAGGACCTTAGTATTTTTTGCACAATAGGTTTATCTTCAAGTTCTTCTCTTGCTGCTCTGATTGAATCGACCACTTCATCTACTCTATGAAAGTATTCAACAATGTTTGCTTCTTCTTTCATTTTCATATTTTCAAATAGAGATCTATAGGTCTGTAGTTTGGATTCCTTGACTTTGTCATCTCCTTCATATACAAACTCCAACTTGTCCCATATTTCTTTGGCTGATTTACAATGCATAAACTTCACACATATGGAATTATTCAACCCTCCTAGAATTCCATTAACTTCCCTTGAGTTGTCATTACAAATTTTCTTTCCTACAACATCTTTGGGTGGAACAGTTGGTGCATTGTAACCATCTACAACAAATTTCCAGATATCAAAACCAAGAGCCAATAGGAAATTTTTCATTCCTACCTTCCATAGAGCATAACCTCCTCCATTGAACAATGGTTCTTTGTTGTTAGACACTCCCTCTTATTGATCCATATTCAGGATCTACCTCTCAGTTGTTAGACTGTTTTGAAGGTGCCCGCTCTGATACCAATTGTTGAAATACTAAAAGGGGGGGGTGAATCAATATTACCCTTTTTGAATAATTAGCAGTAATTTTTTATATTTTATTGATTATCACAATGAATCAACAATGAATTGTATGAAAAATCAATTATATAAATATATCTAACAACAATTACAAGTTTTATAAAGAATAGTGAAGGACACCAATCCTCTTTAGATCACCAAATCTAGGAGACACCAATCCCCTTCTTCAGGGCACCAACCCTAGGAGGCACCAACTCCCTCGTCTTTAGGGCACTAACCCTAGAAAGCTCCAACTCCCTTTTTTTTTAATATTTTCTTAGTAAGGATATGAATCCTTCCATGCTCCTCCCTTCCACCCTCACTGCACAAGTATATTCATCTTTCCTTCCTGGAATATTCTTTAGCTTTTGATCTTTTGATCTGGACTGCAAATACGCTTTCTTCTTACCACTCTTCCTCATTTATATAATCTTCAAAATGGTGTGAGTTATGAAGCATTGTCTCCTTTCATTTGGACCATCGCACCTCTTTGTTTAACTTAAACATAATCATTGTTTTATCATTCTTACCATGGAGGATTTTCATAAATTGATCATAGATATGGATCAATTTCATCTTTTTAACTTGATCCCGAATCTCTGCTATTATCCCAGAAATTGATTTCTGCAGAGGCACTTCCTTCAAACCATTACATGTGACTGATAACACAAAACCACGGGCTTATCAACTTTAGCGACGTATTATATTTTTCCTTTTGAATCTCTTACCATATGACTAATGGAGGTATCAAGATGTTAGTCCAAACGAACGCTTGAGCGCTTATTAGAATCAATGGTCATGATTTAATCTCCTGATGAGATGGACGACAGGCGGGACTTCGGGAGTTTCAACCTATCAAATATTCTGAATAAGGTTTCATCGAACAGATCGGACGGTTCACTTATATTTTGTGGAACCAAATCAATGGTCATATTCGATTCTTACACTTATCCTTTCATTGCTTAATCTGATGTTTGGGACTTAATCAAGAATAGAGATGGATGGACACCATTTACTCCCGAACTTCGACTATTCTACTTACACTATCCTTCCACTGTAATATGATCAACAATTGAGAATACACCCGAAGTGATCTTCATGTCGGACGAATCATGTCCACTTCGGGACTTTGGCATTAGGGACTTAGGGAATTTTTTGGTGGTGAAACTCCCAAAGTAAAACTCCTGGAGTGACATAACTTTCTTACGTCACTTGATGACATGACACAAGCCAAGTGTTTGCCACATGTCACTCAGATTCGTGATATGAACGTACCATAAATGTCGATTTCAACTTGACACTTGTCATTATCTGATTGTGCCACGTGTCCTTGTTGATGTGGTCTGTCAACGTGTTCTGTCACATTTCCTTGCTGACGTGGTATGCCACACGTCCTTGATGACCTGGTTTGTTGACGTGGTCTGCCACATGTCCTTGCTAATGTGATTTGCTGATGTAGATCTCTCAATGTGACAGATATTCATATCCTTGATCTAACAGTTAGAATAGTATCTGAAGGGTATCTCATATCGATGACTGAGAGTGACTTTAGAATTTCGTCTTTCGGGACTTTGAGTATTTTGATATCTCGACTTCACAATTCTTTTGAAGTGATATTCCTGAAGCGTAACCTATTCAAATCTTTGGACCCAAAGTAAATGATTTTCGTTTGATCAAGATCTTATATCGACGACTCGATCTGTCTGTGATGCTGCTTTTCCTTGGATCAAATCCAATGGTTGTCGGGTATTCGGGTTTTCGAATTCTCAACCCTTTTTTCCCCACTATCCTATCCTTCCACTTAAAGTGATCCAACGGTCATGAAGACTCTCGAAGAATATCAACGATCAAGGATGATTGTGGAACCACAACTTGCGAGTGATTTAATTTGTCAGCCAAGCTCCACAATTTGAAGTTGTGCATTTGTTGGTGATTCAACTACAATCATCGATATTTGAACCTATAAGATCTGACAGTCCTGACTAATTGTGGGATTGGAAGTAGCACAATGTTTAATTATTCTTTGATTCTCCACAATCCATCCATGTCGTTAATGTGGTGCTTGTGTATCTGACGGTCATGACTTAATCTGATCGTTTGTTGGATCAACCACGGTCATCGATATTTGAGTTTATGAGATCTGACGATCTAGACAAATTGTGGTATTGGAACTAGAGAGGTGTCTAATTATTCTTTCGATCTCCGCAATTTATCCCTGTCGTTGATCTGACGCATGTGTATCAATGGTCCTGGTTTGTTCTGTGGGGATTTTGATCTCGACCATGTATCCGTACTACACTTTCCCTTTTGAGCTTCATTTGCATCATCAACTGTTGAAATTAATGAAAATACATTAATAATAGTATGGAATATTTTTATTTTTCTCAAAATTAGGGGTGTAGATGATTTACACACTAGAAAATAGTGTATATACATGAGTTGCACATGGATGAATAGTGTACATCAACAAAGATAGTGTTTTTTAATATGACTTTGGTGAAGGAGATTGGGATTTAAATTTTCAAGTTGAGGAATGGACTATGCCATCTCACAAATGCAGTATGGAGTGGAGATTTGTGCTATAATAGTCCATGCCACTAGTGTGGTCCATGTCACCAGTATAGGTCCACATCATATTTTCTCTAGAAATTCAATTATATATATATATATTATGTTGACTATGAATTTTCCAAATTCATCCTCTACAACTCATCCACTTTGTCATTCATTCATTCTTATTATGAATTTGACCCCATGGTTTGTCGATTCACTATCATTCATGAGTTTTCCCAATTTCATAATGTTTCCCCAAGTTTGTTACACATGTCGAATTCTATGCTTAAAAATTAATCCATGGAACTTTGGTTATTCATCATATTTCCTCTATAACACTTCCATACTAGCATATAAACTCTACCTCACACTTTTTAGGTAATTTAAGACCTGTGAATCTTTTAATTACATCCTTTACACAAATTTTCCACACAAACAATTATCAAACATATAATCTACAAATTGTAGTTTCTTCACATCCAAACTAGTTTTTGGACCATATAGCCCCAGTGCTATAACCAATAGCTCTAATATCACTTTGTAACATACCAAACCACCCATGTATAGTGTTGGGATAGTGGGGTATTCCAAATTCCTCCCAAACATAAGAAAATGTATGCTGTAATACCACATTATAATTTATTCATCCATCTAACTAAGTTGAATTCCACATCTTATAGCTCTTATGCCATTATATCCTCGCTATCCTACCATTATATGGATTAATGCATACAAACAAGATAATGTAGGCTCATACGGGCATAATCATTCATTAAATTAACAATAACACCATAAACACAGATACCAACTTAAGAATGCAACAAAAAATTCAATTAATAACATAAGCAACAATAAAATTCATCATAATTGTAATAAACCATGAACACTTATCTTTATGGAAATATCTCACCAATTGGTTACAGATGAATGATGTTCCATACAACCATAGGCTCTTTGTTGTTTGTAATCCTTCTGCAATAGGGACACCCCTAAGTTGAGGCTATGAGTCTATAAGAACAAAATCCCTTGTGGTTGGTTCTAATCCTCTCACACAACCAAATTTCCCAATTATCACCATCTGTAAAATTCTTATAGCAATTCCAATTCACCAATTATATTTCCTCTTGATCTGGCACAACCCACTAAAGGGGATCCCCTTATCTACCATGTATTCCCTTGGGCTATCCCACTTCCTTCCTAGGTTTCATCATAGACTGTCCAAGAAATATATTGATTGGAAACTCAATGGATTCTCAATTGTAATTACTTTTCCTCATTGGAAATAGTTCCCCCTTTCACACAGCCATAATTTCCATGTATTTTATGGAAATATTTTCCTTAATTTAATTATATTCATACGATGGAAACCTAGATATTAGAGACAAATCTCTCTGTTTATATAGAGTGAATGAACAACAACTAGTAATAACCCTTTTCATGAACAAAATCATGGATTTTATTTGCATGCTAAATACACACTACATGTCTTCCTAAGAAGCCCACATATTGCACTTCCACACTAACTCCAAGGTTGATATGGTTGAGGATAATACAAAATAAAGGAATTAGGCTTTAGAATAAAATATTAATATTTTTATTTGGCCCCCTTTGATCCCCCTAAGCCCCATTTCTTTCATCTCTTGTGGAAT
>ML783376.1:180555-226776 GCA_009831015.1 Picea engelmannii | reverse complement strand
ATGAAAATGTCTCCTTGGTATATATAGGAGACTAGGAGGTATAATTACAACTAATGGCCTAAAGCCGACATAAATAAAATAACATTACTAATATAATATGCCCCAATTAAGGGGTAATGAGCCAATATTAGGGCTTAATAGTTAGGTTCCACATAATTTGAGAAAATTTATTATGTAGCAAGTGTAGTAGGCTAAATGAGTTTCACACTTTGATCAACTACTCCATTGTATATTGCAAACATTTTTTAAATTACCTCTACATTTTATCTCTAGTTAGGTTAGAACTTAGTAGTATACAAGTAGTTTTGATGACTAAAGTTAGCATATTAGCTAGGATTTTGTTTACAAGGTTCTTTAATGAAAGAGTACATGGAAAATGTTAAGTAAGTACAAAATCATCTAGGAAATTTTATTAAGTAAAATTTTAACCAATTTTCTAGGCCTTATGATAGGACACTGTCATATGTTTTGAGCCTACTTTGGAAATTGTCTTTATGTGTTTTTAGTCTAAATTGAAAATGGATCTTATGACTAGAATCTAATATGAATGCCGATGTATTATGTGTTTGGAGATTAAATTGAAAATTGATCTTATGTATTTTGTGTTTGAACCAATATTTATGTTCTTCATGAGTAATTAATTTTAGAGACTTGATAACAACATTGCATGTCCAAAATCAGTGATTTCCACTAAGGCATGATGACCTACATTATTGAGCCAACCATTATTTTTATGTTCTATCAAATTGTTAAAGATGTGTGATTTTTCATATTTCATTTTGTAGTACTCCTATTTTTTATATTAAATAGACATATCATGTCCCATGATGTGATGGCCATGTCATCTATGCATGGTCTAGAATGTGATACATCATTCCAAATTGGATTTATTATAGACAAAAATATAATTTGCAATTTTTAAGTCTAAGTTTATACACACCAAACACTTTTATGGTCTCATTTGTACCCAATAGTTAACATTTATGTTGAGTGGGTGTTTTTGTGCCCTATATTTCTAAGGCTTAATCTATGCCCAACATTTATTACAAAGTTATGTGTCTTTTAATTCTTTTCATAAGACAACAAAAATATAATGGTTAAAAGTGACATCTCCTCATCGGAAAAGGGGTCCTTTTTGGGTACAAATGGATGATTACATAGGAATTCATGCATGTGTTAGCACTTGGTAAATTGTTGGTATGAAGAGAATGATCTACCAAGGTAACATACAAACCAACTTTAAGACTGGAAACTAGCCTTTCCAATCTAGAGAGGGCTCTCCCTGAGACCTAGTCTATGATAGATAATAAATTCAAATTGACGGCTACATTTAGATTCTTGAGAAAGTTTTTTCTAGTTTCACTGGCAAGGAAGTATAGTACATTGGGCTATGGAGTCAACACTCCGAAAATGAGAGAAATCAATGACTAGTAAGGGAATCTTTGAGAGGATAAAGGCTAAATAGGTAATGGTCTTTCGGTTTCAATATCGTTGCGTATGGTGAAAGAAAGGATAAACATAAAGAAAATCAGAGCACCATTAGAGATGAATTACGACCTAAATTAGAAGAAAACACAAAGTTTAAATGGTTGAGTCTAAAGCACCATGAGATGAATTTTAAACCCTTTAAATATTTCCAATTTAAACAAATGAAACATACATGAATTTGTAAAAAACAAGAAGTACATACGAAGATAGGATCACAATACATCAAACCACCACCACTAGAATCTTTTCATCAAAAGCTTCAGGACATCTGCATTTATATTTCCATCAGATTCAGAAAGTTACATTCAAGAGTTTCCTATCTACACTACTTTTCCAACCTGTCTTACATAAAAAAAGATCCAATATATAGAAATCTAACTCCCTCCTTGGCTGCTATGTTCGAACTACTTCCCCCTAGAATCCTGGATTCGGTTACTCTCCCCCTCAACAATCGTTTCAATTTTTTTTACTAAAAGTAGAAACCCAAATGTGCCCAATCATAACATAAATGACATATTTGTTTCAATCATTTGGTCATGAATAAGATTTGACCATCTGGTTGTGATAAATCAATGTTTTCTTCCAAGCGGTGCCCGAGTAATCATGTGTACTGTTGGAAACTATGTCACCTTTGTATTGTAGACTCTGGTTGTTGTTGCGCAATCATTGGCTATAGCATGCGCGTGGAGATTTTGTGTAGTGGATATCCATTTGTGTTCGCTCGTGCAACTCTAGGTGGAAACAACGGTTGGGGACCACGCATCTCCTTCAAAACTTGCATTAATTTCAGAATACATGCCCTTATCATTAGGTAATCTTACAATGTTTGTGCAACAAATATTCACAGCGGAATTGTTGCATCTGAATTCTCTTTAAATTAAGAAAGAAATATATGTGCAAAGAAATATTCCATGCCACGAACCAAAAAGAAAAAAATGGAGCTCTCTTACTCACGCCTCCAACGTTGCCTACAACCTTAAATCTCTGATTGTTTTTCTCAAACACTAGTTCTGTTTGTTCAAACTCTTCACCTATTCAACAAAACCATGTTTCTTTTCAATTTTGATTGACCATTGGAGAGAGTTTCACATGAATTATCAATAGGTGGTCTACACTCTTTGAAATTTTCTGTGATTTTTTCCTCTGACATCCTCTCTTTCTCCCTAAGCTCAATGATTACATCTTGGGCCTCTCTGAGTTGTTTTTTAAGACAATTTACATTCATTTATCTCATTGTGGGCGAGGTAGGGGGTAACTGAACTGCTTGACTCTCTCACACTGGTGTTTCAATAATCCTTTCTGCCAATTGTCTTCTCAACTCTTTGTTTTCTTGATAAAGTTGGGAAATAATGTGTTGTGATTGCTTTAGTTGTTGCTTCATTTCCTGAGAATTCACATTCTACTCACATAACTCCTCATGCCTTTCATCAATTCCCTCATTTTCACCTTCAACAAGCTCTATATGAATAATGTGCATGGGAAATCTCTTGGCAGAGGACTTAGTCCGTGGTTTACTAGGAGCTTGGTTATCCTTAGTTTTATCAGTCACTCTTGACCTACTTTTCTTCTGGAATGTTGGCTGACCGAATGACATGTCTTCTTTTTCTTTCCCTTTTATTTTTCCAGTAACATCTTCCTTTCTCACCTCTAAACTATGAAGCGTTGATTCCTATGCAAATAGAGGAATGTCTCCTTTGGGGTCTCTAGGGATGTTAGACGAAATCAAAAAAAGAATCCCAATCCTTGTTCAAATGTCTCAATTCTTCAACCACTAATATCGTAATTAATGAAAAATGGAATAAATTGTTCCTCAATTGATCAGCCTTGGCCTAGACACTGTCCTCCATCTTTCCCAGGCTCTGACACAGGAATAAAGGTAAGTTTAAGGGATTTTTCCCTATGAAGTGCATCGGTAACCTGATTTCATATGGATACACCCTGTCAAACCCACCTTCACAGCTGAAACATCTTATGATTATCTTCAGAAGTTTCTCGAAAGGATCAAGGAGATACAGGCTTGGAATGTCGGCTCCAATTTTTCGATTTCGACATTCAGGCTTGATGAAGTCCATATAAAATGAAATGTCTAAAGGTATTCCTTTAAACCATTTTTCTCCATCGAAAAGGGATCTCTGTTGCAGCTAACAAAGTTTCCTATGTCACTCGAAAAGTGATTCCCGCAATTGTCGCGCCAACCACAGTAAAATTGAAGGTGAACTGCGCATCTAGTTTCACATTATATCCTTTTATCCTTTCATAGAAACAAATACACCCAAAAAAATTCCTTGATTTTTGGACCTTCATTTATTAACTCCAAATCCTAAGGTTCAAACCTCATAACCCTGCCACTTCTCTCCTTCTTTCTTATGCTTTGGAAAAATTCCATGATGCTAGTATATACTTATTTAATTCATGTGGTAATGAATTGTGATACCCTCTATGCGTGGAAAATAAGGATGACGAACTTTGCAGAGACTGCAAGAAAAAGAAGCAACAAAAATATTTGCATGGCAAACAAAATAAGCCACAGAAATTCCTAGCGCGGCAGTAATGTGCGATGAAATTTTTTGGTTCAATGGGGAAACTCGACACGGTAGAAAACAACATTGGGATACTTGACGCGGTAGGGAATTATGACAGAAAATTATGGTGCAGTGGAAAAATCGGTGAGGTAGTAAAGCAAGATGGAAAAATTTGGTCCAGTGGGAAAACTCGACACGAGAGTAGGGAATTCTAAAGGAAGAAGGTTGACTGTGAGAAGAAATAATTCATCCAAAAATCTAGTTTGTAGCAAGCTCCAAAAGACTTTAAGAAATGGTTAAAAAAATGGAGATGCAACAAATTCAACATAGCAGGCTTATGTAACGACTGGCAACAAATAACTTTTATGCAACAAAGGGCTCCAGATCTTGCTGAAAAAACTACATATGACACACAAACTCTGAAAGTGAAGGAGAGGCATGAAGGGTGACCAATATTTATGCTTGGATAGATACGGAAATAAATCATGGAAAAGGACAGTAAATCCATGGTGGCGAGAAGTTAGAAAGCAACTTGAAGATTTTTTCATCAAACGCGTGCAACAGGTACACTTTTGAAGTGTGCAAAGTACAAATGATAGGAGTGCCATGATTGTTTACTTTTCTGACTTCATGATTAGGGAATGATGCTCATAATATATTTTGACATGAACTTTATCCTAACCACTTGACTCGATTTTGGTACATAATTTGCACCTTTTCAACGTGACTAGAGAGTTAGGGAAATGGACCCTTATGATTTAAATGTGGCAAACCTTACACCCTTTTAACCCACTTATGGCCAGACCCGTTACTCGATGATTTTGAACCACTCTTTATTTGGTCACTCACCTTATAAACTTTGACGCACTGACTATGACTCATCTAGGACTGACTCTAAATGAAAAAAACACGGTGCTAATATCTGGGTCCAATGGGGATGCTATCCTCCCAGTGATGTAGAAAAGAACAAAAGACCAAGTGCTTGACCATTGGGATTTATTTGACTCAAAGACTCTAAACTGACAAAACAAACTTGTTTCCAAGCCCTCTTGACATAGCTATGACCAAACTCAACATAAACTTAGGGCATTCACTTCAAGCTTCAATTTCCTGCTGACTATTGATTCAAAATAATTTATCTAAAAATAAAAATGGTTATTTACAATAACACGGTGAGACTGATTTTTTTTTCTAAAAAATATAATGTTTGAGAAACCTGGCATTCACAGGTCCCCCACCAATAAGATCTCCATTAAGATCTTGCAACAAATAGGCATTGTTCCCATGGTATGCAACAATATTGAATGGTCCCATCCAAATATGATCAAACTTTCCATGCCTCCCTCTGTCTTCATTTCTTACATCCCATTTTAGTACGAAATCATTCACCTTGAAATAATCTTCTTTGGTGTGTCGGTCGAAAATTATTTTCATTTTATCTTGGTGCATTTGTGATTTATTGAAGACATGTTCTCTCATTTGTTGTGCATGTACCAATTGGTTTATTCTCCTTAGATGGTGCAGACCTCATGCCCTCAGGTCGAGATCTGTGCAAGACATTATCTAAACCACGACAAGGGTTAACTGAACTCCTTGTTTAAGCTCGCAAAGGATTTTGGGCCTCGCGATTTGGGCACTTTGAATACAATGCCACGGCCCTTGGTAATAGCCGAAACACGAAATTGTGAATGGGCTTAAGGTGTAATCCCCTCTTCAGCCCCTTTTCCAATATGACCACAGCCAATCCTTAATGCAATCATCTTTCACAACTCACGAATTCATGATTTGGAGTGCCAAACTCTCGTTCTCTTCCCTTGTGAATCCCCGAAATGCAATATGTCAACAAAGGTTGACTCCACCCAAAGCGATAGGCACACACCACATGTCACCTTTGTTTACTTTCCTTACACAGTGGGTTCTTGCCACCTGTTCACATGAGTCTTCGGCTTTCACAAACTTGAGAGAACAACGAACAACTGTTCCTCTCACTCTTCAAATCCCTGACTCCGAAATCGTGCCTTCGACGAGATTGACGGTTGCGTGCCTCCCTCGATCCAACAACCCCTGTTGTATCAGGATTTTTATAGTCGAAAATCCACAACCCTCGACCCAAACCACTGGTCACTCCATTCCCCAAACTCTGATACATGAATTCACATACGAGATCAACAAGCCTCATTGATCCAGATTTGATGGTCACTATCCTTCTTGAGCTTAAGAGTGTTGAAAGACACTCGATCTTAATCCTTCCCTTGTTACATAAGATCCAACGACTCACAGAAATTTGGCACTTCCTCTTGAAGTGATTCCACTGTCCAATTCAACTTCTCAAGGACTTCTAGCCAAATGAATTGGAATCCTCCCTCCTAAACTTGACTTCTATGAGACGATTTCGACCTCGCCTCCCTTTGAACACTTCAAGGGATATATCCCTCCTAAGCTTTCGCTTGTGAACTCAAGGCTTCCAAAAGGGTTCCCGCACGCACTCCTTGCGGAAATTTTCAAATAACCTCTATTTATTTGGGTCTTCGACTCTTTGTACCTCTTGCAACAACAGTCTCTCAATATCCCTCTTGAGTTGGTAAAATCCCAGACCTCACCCGGCCTACGCACACCTTGCACGACTTTGAGCTAACCTTGCACTTCGGCCTGTAAAAACACGTTTTAATCTCCTCTGAGAATTCCAAGATGAAACTCATAGCTTGGACGATGCACTATTTTTGGACCCTCTATTGCACTCTTTGCAGGAGTTATTAGAAAGAGAAACAACTGGAACTCATTCTCCCCTTATCCAGAATTCAAACATTCAACATAGAATTCTAGAACATACACACACAGATCTCATTGAAATAAAATGCACATAGAGAATATAAAATAGCCTGCAACATACCATTCAACAGATGGTTCCAACAACCATAACAAACACATAGATTGGAATCAAATCTTCCTTCTATTAATTCTAGTGCTCCTATACATGGTAAATAACAACAACTAGAATGCATAAAATTCTCTGTTCTCCTCTGCAGCTCTACAAATTACAAAATTCTGAATAATAATGAGTTTTTCTTTTCTAAGATACAAGGTGAGGGTGTTTATCATCCATTTTCCCTCCTGTGCTCCTAAACTATCTAATATATTAAATTAATTCTACCTACTTGCATTAAACACACATAAATGCCTATTACATCCGGCGGATAGGAACATATGCTCCAAAATCAGTTTGGATCTTCAAGATATAAATGCAACTGCACTTTCCTCCTATTCATTACATTAATGTTGCATATTTTGGAATTCAAAATGTTTTCACAAAAACATATTTAATTGCATATGTGCGTCCAACTATCCTCTTTGGCTAGGCGCATGCTTTGGCTTTCTACGATGCTTCTGCATCATACTCCTTCGCTTGAAAATTTTCATGAACTCATGTTCATGAGTTCCTTCACTATTTGTCCATGCTTTTGAATTGTTGCTTCATCCTCTGATCCCACTTCTTCAGCTCTGTAAGGGTACAAATCCACGATATTGAATATCGGTGAGATTTCGACCCCATCGGGTAATTCAATCTCATACGCGGTTTCCCCAAATTTTCTTATGACCTTGCACGGTCCAATTTTCTTCATCTTCAGCTTGTTGTATGTTCCCATTAGAAACATTTCCTTCCTCAAATTCACAAGAATCAAATCACCAACTTCAAATTGAAGTTCTCGCCTGTGTTGATCTGCTCTATGCTTGTACTCTTGACTTGAACTCTGCAATCACTCCTTAATTCTTCTATGAAGATCCTTCATTCCTTCTGCAAAGTCCTCTGCACTAGCACTCTTGAATTCAGCTTGTTTTGAATCTTTCAATTCAGAGAATTCCCTTGGCTACATTCCATATACAATTTGGAATGGACTCTACCTTGTGCTTCTATTGAGTGAATCATTGTAAGCAAATTTCGCCTGTGGTAGAATGTGATCCCATTGATTGTGGTGTTCAGTCACTAAGCTCCTCAACAAATATCCCAAGCTCCTATTCACAACCTCTGTCTATCCATCTATCTAAGGATGATATGCTGAGCTAAAAGACAAGTTTTTCCCCAGATTCTTCCATAAGGTCCTCCAAAAATGTCCTACGAACTTGGTATCTCGATCAGAAACAATACTCCTTGGAAAGCTATGAAGTCTGATGACTTCCTTGAAAAACAGGTTCGCAATATGAGTTGCGTCACTGGTTTTCTGGCATGGTATGAAATGTTCCATATTTGAAAATCTATCTACCACTACAAATATTGAATAATATCCCCTCTGTTTCCTTGGCAGTCCTAATATGAAATCCATGCTCACTGCGTCCCACGACCTTTTGGGTATGGGTAATGGCTGATATAACCCCGCATTCTGCATTTTTCCCTTCGTGTGCTGACAAATTCTGAACCTGTCCACAAATTTCTTCACATCTGTCCTCATCCCTGGCCAGTAATATGATCCATTCAACTTTGAGAACATTTTTTCATGTCCGTAGTGTCCCGCCAATCCTCTGTTGTGCTTTTCCTTCAACAAATTCTCCCTCATGGAGCATTTCTGAATACATAGCTGATTTCCCCTGAACAATAGTCCATCTTGAATCATGTACTATGTCCATTGCCTTCTTTCCCTGAGAATTGGATTCTCAGACGCTTCATATGCCTCTTTGAAATCTGTATCATCCCTGTACATTTTTTTGAGGTTATCAAAACCCAAAGTCTTAACTCTAAATTCCTGCATAAGAAAACATTTCCTGCTCAAAGCGTCAATAACTTTGTTAGCAGTTCCAGAAATATGCTTAATCACAAAAGTAAAATTTTGCATGTATTCAACCCATTTAACATGTTTTTGGTTCAACTTCTCCTGTCAAGTCATGAATTGCAAAACGTGATTATCGTTGTACAAAACGAACTCTTTTGGAACCAAATAGTGCCTCCATTTCTTCAGCACTTGTATGACTGCATAGAATTCTTTGTCATACGTGGAGTACTTAATCTTTGCTTCATTCAATTTTTCATTGAAATACGTGACTGACCTATTGTCTTGGCTTAAGACCGCTCCAATGGAAAATCTACTCGTGTCACACCTGACCTGGAATGTCTTGTTGAAATCTGGCAAAACCGGAATTGGTTGCTCAATGATCTTCTTCTTCAGCAGGTTGAAGCTCTTATCCACTTCCTCCGTCCAGTGAAAATATTTATGTCTTTTCTTCACCGTATCCATCATCAGTACACTAATTCCACTGAAGTTTCGGATGAATTTCCTGTAGAATCTAGCCAAAATTTGGAAGCTTCGAACTTCAAGCATGCTCTTTGGTGATGGCCAATCCTTAATCGCCTTTATCTTTTCCAGATCCATTTTCAATTCATTTGTAGATATAACAAAACCCAAATAAATGAGCTATTTCCTCATAAATGATGATTTCTTCATGTTGATCAACAATTTATTTAGTTGTAACCTTCTCATTACTGCAACTAAATGCTTCAAATGCTCTGCTTTAGTTTTGCTGAAAATTAATATATCATCAAGATATACAATTATGGATTTCCCAATGAAATCCCTCGAGACTTCATTCATCAACCTCATGAAAGTACTGGGCGCATTATTCAAGCCAAATGGCATGACAAGCCATTCATACAGCCCTTCATTCGTCTTGAATATTGTCTTCCATTCATCACCTTCTCTCATTCTAATCTGATGATATCCGCTTTTCAAATCAATATTTGAAAAAAACTTTGCTCCACTCAAGCAATCCATCAAGTCATCCATCCTTCACAATGGGAACCTATACCTAATGGTAATTCTGTTGATTTCCCTTGAGTCTATACAAATTCTCCAGCCACCATCCTTCCTTGGGATGAGCACTATTGGAACAACGCATGGACTCAAGCTCTCCTGAATCAATCCTTTGTCCATTAAGTCTTGGACCTGTCTCTTAACTTCTTCATTCTCCCGCGGCATCAACCTATAAGATACTTTGTTTGGAAAACTAGCTCCAGGTATAATATCGATATGATGGCTTATACTCCTAATAGGTGGCAACAAACAAGGTAGTTCATCCACTACTATATCAACAAATTCTTCCAGCAACTCTTGGATTTCTTCCGGTAAATCATCCATCCTAGTGTTTTTCAAAAACATTATGGGCTTCCTAACCAAAATGAATTGCGTTTCTTCCTTCTTCTTGACTTCCTTAAGAAGTTCCTTCCCACTCATGAGAAGTACAGTATTTCTCATCTCTGTTTTCACATCTTTATCCTTAATTGGCAGCAACATGTGCGTCCTACCATTTTTCTCTAGAGTGTACATGTTCTTTCTCCCATCATGCACCACATTTTTGTCATATTTCCATGGTCTACCCAGAAATAGATGACAAACATCCATGGGAATGACATCACATAATACGTCATATTTATATCCTCCTATTTTAAATTTAACTAAACACTATTTAGTGACATTTACCTGATGTCCTTTTAGTAGCCACGAAACTTTGTATGGGCTTAGATGCGTAACAATATCCAGCTCCAACTTTCCTACCATTTCCATAGATACAAGATTATCTGTGCTACCACTATCCACTATGACCTTGCATACCCTGTCTTTGGTTTTACAAGCAGTCCGAAACAGACAGTTTCTTTGGGCTGGATTCTTTGGCTCCTTCTCCAATTTCAAGAGAACTTTCTGCATCATCAAAGATCTTCTGCCCTCGGTGTCCTCTTCCTCAACATTTTGTCCTTGAGCTTCGACAATGTGGGTTTCACCACCATATTTCTTCCTATCTGGACACTCATAGGATTTATGTTTGATTTTTCCATAGACAAAGCATTTCACTTCACCTCCTTTGCCTCTTCCTCTTCCTCTGGCTCAAGGAGAAGTATTTCTATCATCATATTGCCTCCATTGTGAGCTTCCTCCTCTCTTAGATTGAGTTTGAGGTTTCTTCCCCTCTTCTTTAGGCTTCTAAGTTCTATCGTGGGCAATTGTCCTACCTCTGCTTTGACTTCTGCCTCATCCTTTTTTACCTTTATTTCAGCTCAGCTTCTCTTCATCTTTTAGAGCCATCTGATAAGAATATTCTATGGTTTGGATGGTCATCATGCTCACATAGTCCTGGATGTCATATCGTAGACCATTCATATACCTGACAACTTTCTCATCATCGCTTTCCCGATGACCTTCTCTAAGGTTTATCTTATAGAGCTCTTCAGTGTATTCTTTCATTGACATCAGCTTTTGTCTCAAAAATGCATCCTCCGAAACATATTTTTTTGATAATCCCTGGGTATAAACTTGGATTTCATTTTTGCAACCATTCGATCCCAACTCTTGATTTTTTTCTTGCCCTTGCAATGTCTGTCAGCCTGTAGTTCATCCCACCACAGTGCTGCATGCCCTTTAAGTATAGTAACAACATGTTTGACTTTCTTATCTTCCTTGACATCCTCATAGTCTAAGTGTTTGTCTAGAGCTCTAATCCAGTCTAGAAGCTCTTCAACATCTAGGTTACCTTCGTACATTGGAATGTCCATTTTTTCCCTAGCGCCTATCCTTGCAACAACCCTGAATAGGCATTCTTCTGCAGAATCTTCGACTGTAACTTATTCTCCTTCGTTTTCAGCTTCATTTTCACTTTCATCTTCGCTAATATCCCCAGCGTCAACTGTTTTCCTCTGTGCTGTCTCCATAGCATCAAGTCTGGCATGTAATTCACGTATTTCTCTTTTCACTGATGGATCAGGTATGGGCCTTTCTCTTCTTCTCAGTGGCATGGCTATAAAATTCCTCTTTTCTATTTGCTGTAGAAAGAAAAGAATTTGTTCTGGGCTCTGATACCACAACTAGTGCAGACCTCCTACCCTTAGGCTGAGATCCACACAGAATCTTCTCTAAACCATGAGAAGGGTTAACTAAACTCCTTGTTTAAGCCCGCAAAGGATTTCGGGCCTCACGAGTTGGGCACTTCGAATACAATGCCACAACCCTTGGTAATAGTTGAAACAAGAAATTGTGAATGGGCTTAAGGTGTAAGCCCCTCTTCAACCCCTTTTCCAATATGACCACAGCCAAGCCTTAACGCAAGCACCTTTCACAACTCGTGACTTCATGAGTTGGAGTACCAAAATCTAGTTCTCTTCCCTTGCAAATCCATGAAACGTGATATTTCAACGAAGTTTGACTCCACCCAAAGAGATAGGCACACACCACCTATCACCTATGTTTACTCCACTTACATAGTGGGTCCTTGCCACCTGTTCGCACGAGTCTTCGAATTTCTCAAACTTGAGAGAACAATGAACAACCATTCCTCTCCCTCTTCAAATCCCTGACTCTGAAATCGTGCCTTCGATGAGATCAATGGTTTTGTGCCTCCCTCGATCCAATGACCCCCGTTGTATCAGGATTTTTCCAATCAAAAATCCACAACCCTTGACCCAAACCACTGGTCACTCCATTCCCCGAACTCCAATACGCGAATTCACATACAAGATCAACGACCCTTGTTGATATGGATCTGATGGTCACTATCCTTCCTGAGCTAAGAGTGTTGAAAGACACTCGGTCTTAATCCTTCCGTTGTTCGACAATATCCAACAACTCACAGAACTTTGGCACTTCCTCTTGAAGCGATTTGACCATCTGATTCAACTTCTCAAGGACTTCTAGCCAATGAATTGGCGTCCTCCCTCTTGAACTTGACTTCTGTGAGAGGATTTTGACCTTTCCTCCCTTTGAACACTTCATGGGTTCTATCCCTTCTGATATTTTGCTTGCGAAATCAAGGCTTCCAAAAGGGTCCCTACACGCACTCCTTGCGGCAATTTTCAAATAACCTCTGGTTATTTGGGTCTTCAAATCTATGCACCTCTTGCAACAACAGTCTCTCAATATCCTTCTTGAGTTGGTAAAATCCTAGAACTCACCTGCCCTACGCACACCTTGCACGACTCTAAGCTAACCTTGCACTTCGGCCTGTAAAAACACGATTTGAACCTCCTCTGAGAATTCTGAGATGAAGCTCATAGCTTGGTCGACGCACTCCATATAAAACCTCTACTACACTCTTTGTAGGAGTTCTCAGAAAGAGAAACAACTGAAACTCATTCTCCCCTTATCCAGAATTCAAACATTCAACATAGAATTGTAGAACATACACACACAGATTTCATTGAAATCAAATGCACATAAAGAATATAAACTAGCCTGCAACATACCATTCAACAAGTGGTTCCAAAAACCATAACAAACACATAGATTGGAATCAAAGATTCCTTCTATTAATTCCAGTTCTCCTATACATGGTAAATAACAACAGCTAGAATGCATAAAATTCTCTATTCTCCTCTGCAGCTCTACAACTTACAAAATTCTGAATAATAATGAGTTTTTCTTTTCTAAGATACAAGGCGTGAGTGTCTATCATCCGTTTTCCTTCCTATGCTCCTAAATCATCTAATCTATTAAATTAAATCTACCTACTTGCATTAAACACACATAAATTCCTATTACATCCGACGTATAAGAACATACGCTCCAAAATAAGTTTGGATCTTCAAGATATAAATGCGACTGCACTTTCCTCCTATTCATTACATTAATGTTGCAGATTTTGGAATTCACAATGTTTTCACAAAAACGTATTTAATTGCATCTGCACGTCCAACTATCCTCTTTGGCTAGTTGCATGCTTTGGCTTTCTATGATTCTCCTGCATCATTAGAGCATTGTTTGGTTCAGATTCTTTCTCTTGCAGCAGTCTCCTCACTAGAAATCTTAATGAGGTAGGAAAAATTGCCTCTGTACCATATACAATCTGAAAAGGTGATGTGGAGATAGACCTTTTAGTCATGATTCTGTCATCCCATAACGCATAGATGATATTTTTGTGCCAAGCTTTCTTTTTTTCCTATAGAAGCTTCTTAAGAATCATGGTCAAGATTTTGTTAGACAATTCATCCAACCCATTACCCTGTGGGTAATAAGTTGTGGAATGTCCTAGAGTTATGTTATAGTCACTGCAAAATTTCTCCATCTTCTTAGATTTGAATGTCTCTACATTATCAGTAATGATCTTGACTAGACAACCAAATCTAGACAAGACATTTCTCTCTGAAAATTGAATGATGACAGTATCAATATCTTGCCTTGTGGGGACCACTTCAATCCATTTTCTTAAGTAGTCTGTGGTTGTCAGTATATACCTATGTTGAGATGAGGATGGTAGATGAATTTTTCCTATAAAATCAAGGCCCCATTGCATAAATGGTGCTTCAATAGATAGGATTTAAAGGTAGGGGCTGCAACATTCTTTTCCCATCAAACATGTGGAATTCATGGCATATGGAAACTTCCTTGTATACATCAGAAAAAAAAAACTAGGCCAATAAAACCCCGCCCTCAATATTTTGTGCGCAGTGGTCTTCCAATAATGATGTCCCCCACAGTCACCTTTTTGAAACTCTTTAATAGCATTCCTCATTTCTTCCTCCAACAAACAATTTATTAAGATCCCACATGGATCTTTCCAATACAAACAATTGTCCAGAATGCAAAAATTTGTTGCTCTCAACTTCAAAAATTTGGCTTTGGTTTTTCTCAATCTGGGAGGAGATTGTAATTTTCTTAATACGTAAATTACATCAGCATACTGAGGAGAATAAAGGAACTTATGGTATATCTATAGGACTTCTTCTTCTTGTGAATTTTCCGACAAATCAACAATAAAATTGATTCTGAAAACATCACAATTTCACTGTGCCATTAATTTTGCGATCCCTTAAACCTTAATAAGCTTTGTAGGATTTATTTCGAGGTCATACTCCAACATTAATTCTATACATTTTCCCTTTCTCCCTTCAGGATAAGGGAGTCAAAATATCCTTTATAGAATTGTTAGGCACGTAAGCAATGACATGGGAATGTAAAATATAAGTTTTGAATTATTTAAGGGCCTTCACCAAGGAATATGCTTGTTTTTCCATGATGTCATACCTTAGTGGGGAGTCTCTCAATGTCCTAATATGATAATCTATGGGTTTTTCAAAGTCCTCGTCGTATTTTTTCAATAAAACACCAACAATGGTGTGTTCTGAGGCAAAAGAAAACAAGATAAAATCTTTTGAAAAATTTAGGTTGGCTAACATTGGAGCTTTGGTCAATGCCACTTTTATATCTTCAAAAGACTTCCTAGCCTCAAGATTCCATTTTATTTCATTTCCTTTTCTTTCCTTAGCATATTTGTCATATACTTTATGATCTCAACCAAGTTGGGAATGAACCTCCTCAAAAAATTTAGTTTTCCTAGGAAAGATTGCACCACTTTATTGCTCCTGGGAGTGCCGATATTCAAAACTTCTTCCACTCTGGTGGGGTCTATTTTTATTCCTTCTTTTGAAATGATGTGTCCAAGCAATTTCCCTTATTTTATTCCAAATTTTGATTTTTTCTGATTTAACGAGATCCCAAACTTTCTACATTTCTGGAAAACCTTTCTTAGATGTTCAAGATGTTGATCATCAAAATATGAAAATACAGTGATATCATATAAGTAAATCACAATAAACTTATCCTTTTAATCAACAAAGGCTATTTCCATGGCCCTTTGGAAAGTCACTCCATCATTCATAAGCCCAAAAGTCATTTTCGCATACATGAAAGTGCCCCAAGGTGTTGTAAAAGTTGTCTTTTCCTGGTCATCCGGATGCACCATAATCTAGTTGTATCCAAAAAATCCTTCAAACATTGACATCTTCTGATATCCCACCACCTTCTGCAGGATGTAATCCATCTTGGGAAGTGGATAATTTTCTTTGAAATACACCCTGTTTAGATTATGAAAATCTACACACTTTTCTTCCTGACAGGCACTAGGTTAGCCACCCACTTGGAAAATATTAAGGACACAATAATCTTGGCATCAAAAAGTTTCCTTACCTCCTTTTCAATCAATGGAAACAATAGAGGTTTGATTATTCACAACTTTTTCTTGAAAGGTTTATGATCATCCTTGATGGGAATTTCATGTTGAAATACCTTAGTATCATAGACCTTCAAATCTTCACAACTCCATGCAAATACATCAGGGAATTCTTTCATAAGGCTGATATACTTCTGTTTGATTTCTAGGCTGAGCGTTTTTTACAGTTTGATGATCTTGGGGCCTTCTTGAGTCCCAATGTTGCAATCTTCTACATCCTCATCATTTGCAGTGATTTTAGGATTTTTGGCTACATCATTTTCGTCAAAAATATTTTTCAATGGAACCAAGCCTTTGGGAATAATGTTATTTTTTAGCTTTACTATATCTCTTCTAGCAATATGATTATGAAAAAGGTCATTGTTTTTCAACAAAACTTCATATTCATTCACTTCACAACAACACTCATCATCGATATTTACATTAGCAAATTCATCACTCATTTGAAGGAATATTTCTACATGTTTGTCATCTTCAAATACTTGCCAATATTTAATGTTATCAGGTACTATTCACCTATGTTTGACTTTAATTTCATACTTTTTATTAGGAAAAATTGGAATTTTTAAAACCGAAGCTCAAGTAGCCAAAGCATCTGCAATTTGATTTTTCCCCTGGGAATCACTGAAAAGTTGTATTCTAAAAACTCTTCAAGGATATCAAGCACTAAATTCCTACATGCTATCAGTATAAGATGATTGGAATGATATATACCCTCTACCTGGTTAATGAGAAGCTCAGAATCCCCATGTATAGTTATCCTTCTAGCACCCAATTCTTTTAAAGTCTTCAATCCCAAAATCAGTGCCTCATATTCTGCCATATTATTGGTACAATCGAAAAAGAGCTTGTAAGAACAATTTTTTCTACCCATCTTGGGAGGGTTAATCCACACACCAGTTCCAGCTCCTTCCCTGGTAGCAACTCCATCAAAAATCATATTCCACATTTCATTTTCTGCATTGTTTTGTTGATCTGTAATTTCCTCTGTTCGATGCTCAGTTTTGTATTTGATAGCCATGATTGTTGTTGGCTTCCCCTCTTCAAAACTCAAGTTATTATAGAAAATAGAGGAACCAACTTTGGTATCAACAGAGTAAATATGATGATTATTTGGTTGAGTTTTTCTACTCACCATGTACTTGAGAAACACTTCTATGTACAACCTCTTTTCTTGGACAAAAACATGAATAGTAGCATATGACATGTCCATTTGCAAAGTTCCTTTCAACTTTTCAGCCCAAGATCTAGATAACAACATGCCAAATTTTAGATGGATGTCGGAAACCACTATGCCCATGATCATATTTTTTGATGGGATTTGAGACAATGATACGACCAGATATTTGATAAAACCTAAGTATTTCACCTTCCTTGAGTCAAAAGGATGAAGATCCGTATAAGGTCTTGTAATGTATAGGCCCAACTCATCCATGACCACCTTGGGCATGATATTATGTGAGGCTCATGAATTTTAAGGCTAACATAGAAAGGAGGAACATCATCAACATCACCACTCTCTTCCACTCGTTGACCAAATAAGATAGAAGGGTGATCATCTTGTATGTTCAAGGTGTCAAGGGATTCTTCCATTTTTATCATTCTAATGATCTGATTTCTATATTCTCCATTCTTGATCAACTCATTAAATAGAACAAAAATTTTGATTTTAGCCATTTCGCTTTCAAAATTGAAAGGAGACAGAGTTTTTTCTACCTCTTTGATGGCAGTTTCCTTTCTTGCCTTAGGAATTTTCTTTTGGGGTTCTTCTCTTGATTTTCCTTTCTCCATTGTATCCTTTACCTAATCATATTTCTTTGGCTATATTTAAGAAGGGGTATTTATCTTAAGTTCTCTTGTAGGTTTCGCCTTTAGGATATTTGCAAGCGCCTTTTTACTTCTGAGTTTATGCTTCTTTTGCAGTTACATAATAGCATTGTGGTTGTCAGTGTTTCATGGAAACCTACACAGGAGACTTAGATAATGCATACACAAACAAATCTTATCAAGAAAAGGAAGAGAGATACACAATGAATAATGATAATCAATGTATATTGTGATCATGTCAATGAGTGAGTGATCTTCACTCATATAGGCAATGACATCCTATAATTAGGAATGCATGCATAATAGTGATCGTCTAAGATTAGAAAGTCTAAAATAGAACTAGTCAGTTAACTCCTAATGAACTAGCATTACTCCCACTGAACTAATGTGTCGAGAATAGAAATTTCTCCAACACCCCCCCTGAAAATCACTATGGAGTAAAAAATGAGTCCTGGCTACTAGGCCATTTTAGGTACTCATGTAAAATGAAACTAATGAACACTGAATAAAAAAGAGGAAACAGGGAAAACCACGTGGGAACAAAACCCCCCCTCAAAGGACAATGTATCAAAAGAAGAAAATGCATTTTCTAGGCAACTGTGTTCTTCACTGCAAGACGATCCCGCAAAGTATAAAACTTCTGCTCAGTGAATGTCTTGGTGAATATGTTAGCAAACTATTCAGAGGAAGGACAAAACTGCAAATCAATGATCCTGTCATGTACTAAATCTCTGATGAAATGCATGTGGAACTCAATGTGTTTGGTTCTCTTTCACTGTACTAGATCTCTACAAAATCTCAGTGTACTCTGATTGTCGCACCATATGATAGTCGGATAATGAAACTGGATACCAAGCTCGGTAAGGAAGTGTTGAATCCAAAGTTTTTGAATGACACAGTTGACTACTCCTCTATACTCGGCCTCTGCAGAAGATAAATCAATGGCCAATTTCTTCTTACTTGACCAACAAATTGGGCCTAACCCCAAATTGAGAGTGTACCCGAATGTGGACTTGCGATATGTGTTATCACTAGCCCAATATGAATATTTGAAGCCTATGAGATCTAATGCACAACCAGCTGCATAGTGAATCCCATAACTCATGGTGCCTTGAACATATATGAGGATGCACTTGGCAACCTTCCAATGCAGATCATGGGGTTCATGCATGTATTTGGAAACCACTCCTACCGCATATGAGATATTTGGAAGGGTGTGTGTGATATACAAAAGACTCCCCACCATCTATCAATACAAAGTGTTTTCCACTAATGGTGTATCCCTTCCATCCTCAAGTCTAATCCTAGATAAGAAGGGTGTAGGTGTAGAATTACAGTCTGTCATGTGGAATCTATCCAGAATATCCTTGACATACTTAGCCTGAGAAATTTTGATGCCGAAATCATCATGACTGATTTGAAGACTAAGGAAGTGTAGTGGACCCATGTCCATCATAGAGAACCTATCATGAAAAATATCTTTGACCAAAGAAATGGTTGAAGCAGAGCTATCGGTGATCAAAATATCATCAACATAGAGTACTAATATCATCACAGAGTCAGTATTCCTCATCATGTAAACATTGGAATCAGATTTACATCTAACAAAATCATGTGAAAGTAAGTAAGAATCCATCTTTGCATACCATGCTCTAGGTTCCTTCTTGAGGCTATAGAGAGACTTCTTCAGTCTTCATACTAAAGATGAGTTCTGAATGAACCCCTCTGGATGCTCCATGTAGATCTCCTCTAAAAGGTCACCATGAAGAAAATCATTCTTCACATCCATCCAGTGAACTTACCATCCTTTGGCTGCTGCAATGGCTAGAACCAAGAGAATGGAGTCCATATTTTCTATAGGAGCAAAGGTCTCATAATAATCTATCCCATGAATTTGTTGAAATCCTTTTGCAACTAATCTTGCCTTGTACCTTCTCATGTGACCATCTTCTACTCTCTTGGTCCTATAGACCCATTTTTATCTGACAAGTTTCCTCCCTGGTGGAAGTGGAACCAGATCCCAAGTCTAATTCTCTAGGAGACAGTCATGATCCTCCTGCATGGATTCTTTCCATAGTGGATTGTGAACAACCTCATTGTAGGTATGTGGATAAGAATATTGAACCAAATAGAAATGCATGGGCATCGCTGGTTCATAAGATGAAAATACATGAGAAGGATCCACATGCTGAGATCGAGTCCTCCTCGAATCCAATGGATCCCCTACAAGGTTTCCTGCTACCTGAAGTGTGGACTATGCCCACTTATGAATTTATTGAATCTCTGACATTGTCTCCTCATTTAGCTATACTACCTGCTCATCTGCATGTACAGAATCCTCTGAATTCGTGTCTGAATATGTAGCATCTGAGTGTGTGGAATAATCATCTCTAATTTTTGGAATTGATGGAAGCACAAGAGTCTATTCATGTTGCACTTGAGGTGTATGCGAAGGACTATCCTCAAACTGAATAGTGTGCTCAATGATGAGTTAGTATGTAGAGGGATCAATCAATCTGTACCCTTCACATCATCTGGATATCCCACAAAGATGCAAGGTGTGCTCTGTGGATCTAAGGATTTCCTCTTTTTAGAAGGAATATGGGCCCATGCTCTACATCCAAACATGCAGAAGTGTGTGACATCTGGTTTGTCACATGTCCAAGCCTCAAAAGGTGTCCTATCCTCAACATATCTGTGAGGTGATCTATTTTGTATGTAAGTATCACAGTTAAGTGCCTCAGCCCAAATCTTGGAAGGAAGTGATCTTGCATGCAACATGCAACTGGTCATCTCCTTGAGAGACCTGTTCTTCCTTTCAACAATTCCATTCTATTGTGGAGTGTATGGAACTATGTCTTTCAACTGGATACCAACTTCATGACAAATATTATGAACATATTTGTTGATATACTCCCCCCCATTGTCTATATGGAGGATCTTGATTTTATTCCCAGTTTGTGTCTCTACTAGAGATTTGAATTCTTTGAGATGCTCAAAAAATTTAGAATTTTGTCTGAGAAAATAAACCCAAGTATATTGTGAGTAATCATCAATAAATGTAAGAACATACCTTTCTTTGTTGATGGACGGATGTGGAAATGGACCCATAAGATCACCGTGAACAAGCTCCTAGGAAGCGGAGGCTCTCCTTTCCTTCCCCTTTTCAAATTTCTCTTCAGGATGCTTGCCAAGAATGCATCCTTCACAAACCCCTTCAGAAAATTGAATGTCTGGCAAGCCTTTGACCATTCCTTTCTTCGAAATTCATTGCATGTACATAAAGTTTAAATGACCAAATATTTCATGCCATACTCTACTACTATCATTATCATGTGTAAGTAGCAAATAGGAGTTATAGTCAATAAACTTAGTGAATTTATACAACCATGATTTGTGATCTACCTCACCAACTGCAATAATGGAAATGCCATGCATGTCAAGTATAGTAATTGAATCTGATGTAAATTCAAACCTTTTACCTATTTGAGTGATTTGATAAACTGAGAGAAGATTTATAGAAAGATTTGGAACATGTAAGACACTCTCAAAACTTCCATCAGGGAGTTCCACTCTTCCCTCTCCTGCAACTATTATTGGAGTATCATCCCCCATGATAATAGGAGGTCCAGAGCATGAACTCAAAGAAGTACAAACTTCCTCTTTAACTGCCATATGATGTGATGCACCAGAATCTACAATCCATGAATCAGATGAGGAATTAATTGCAATCAGAGCATGATGGTTACCTTTCTTAGGCACATGGTCTTCTTCCTTCTTTTTCTTGGCTCCTTTAGGAATGAAGTCTCTAAGGTTATTTTTCTGAAGTACCTATGTCATAAGATCGAGATTCTTCTTCATGCATGTGGATTCTTCATGATTCAGTTTATTGAAATATGTGTAATTATTTCCCTCCTTCTTCTTCCCTTTGGAATTTGAAGAATCTTTGGAACTTGAAGAATCCTTGAAGGGTTTGGAATATCCCTCCTTCTTTGACTCTGGATGTAATAGCTCCTTTCGTTTCTACTTCGATTTCTGATTGCATGACCCTTTTCCATCATGCATGGTGAGTGCATGTGATTTGGAATCTTTCATGAGGCCCATCTGTATGAGTTTTGTCTACTCTTGTGTGAGATACTCAATGAACTGAGCCATCGTAGGCATTTTCCAATTGGCACCCAAAAGACATCTGCCATAATGGAAATTGGAGACATATACAACATATTCTGGTCCTTGCTTGGCCAAGATTGTTGGAATAAGTTGTTTCTCTTGCGTAGACTTATCAATACCACATTCACCCAAGCTCAAAATCCAGGATTTAAATTTACTAAATAAATCCTGTATATTATCAAAACTTTTAGGGTCTAAGGTATTCAACTCTACCTCAATCATATGACCACGCATCTCATCCTACTTTCCAAAGTGTCCTTCCAAGGTGGTCCAGATCTCATCTGTAGTCTTGAATGCGACAACATGAAACCATAAATTGGTGGAGATTAACTCAATAAGTAGTCATGTGGCCTCATCCTTACAGTTCGCCCATATGGTATTCTCAAGCACTCATGTAGGTAATGTTTCTGTCACCATCATCAAATTATACATTCCTTTGCTTTTGATTTGGAATGTGTCCTTCAAATTACATTCAAAATAGTTGTATGGAATGAGGATTATCACCAAAATTTATTGAATAAGTTTCATCATCTCCATCACTGCTATTGATTTTGAAAAGATCTTGAAAACCCCAATCGTGGATTCCGAGATATGATTGGCGGTTCTATGGCAGCTATAGATATGATCAAAGAGATATATTTCCTAAAATATGAGGTGGATTTTGGATATTTTTGGTGAGCATGAGCATCCCTATGTTATACATCTCTGGTAAAAATTTTATCCCGACCCAGATTACGGATTTTGAGATATGGCTATTTTACTGCATAAACCCTAATTTTTGGAGGCTATTGAATCGTCGCACCCTTAAAGAAGGTTGCAATGAAGCAATGTTAAATCATCGCACCCTATAGTAGGATTCAAGTGAGGTGATTGTGAGAACACTAAATCATTTCACCCTGGATGAAGAACATAGTGCAGTGATGTCGCACTTGGGCTGTGTATAGGCTGCGGCGATTCCAATTGTTGCACCTTTCAATAGGGATAGTCCATGACAATTGCAGAATCTAGTTTTACTCAAGGACTCTTTCGCTCTTCTCTGGCTTGTCTGGGTTTATTCAAGAAGCTCGAATCTAATACCATGTCAGTGTTTCATGGAAACCTGCATAGGATACCTAGCTAAAGCATACACAAAAAAAGCTTATCAAGAAAAGGAAGAGAGATACATAATGAATAATGAGAATCAATGTATATTATGATCATGTCAATGAGTGAGTGATCTTCACTCATATAGGCAATGAAATGATCTAAGATTAGAAAGTCTAAAATAGAACTAGTCATCTAACTCCCAATGAACTAGTGTTACTCCCACAGAACTAGTGTGTCGAAAATAGAAATTTCTCCAACAGTGGTATCCTTTCCTAAAATCTTATGTTTATGATGACAACATATTATCATTTTCCTACATAAACTCATCATGTACATCCATAAATTTATCATGTTCTCCTTTGTTTAAGAACACATTTGTTTTTGTATTGTCGCAACAATGCATATGGTCTTCGATTATTTGATCAAAATCTTGGTTTGCATAGTTTTTTTGGAAAGGAGGTTTTATTTGTTGATCACCTTGATCCCTCTGGTCTCTTTTCCTAATTTGTGGAACTGGGGCTCTTCTAAAATTTTGATTTATGGGATGAAAATAGGTTTTATCCCTGGTGGAAGTCTTATTTTCCATGAACATCCTTTCCATGAGTCATTCCGTAGTATTCATCATCAATTCAAATTTCTCATCTAATGATTGAGATGTAGAGGGTTGTGTTTCCCCTTGGACCTTCTTCACACTTCTGCCAAGATTATGTTTGATCTTTCCTGATGCCATTGTATTTACTTATACTTCAATTATGTCACTCATCATATCATCTAATGTATTAGATATTCTTTCTCTTAACAACAAGGAAAATTCATTGTCAAAGGAATCAACATATCGAAGTTGGGAAGCTCCGGGAGGAGGTTTGACTTCTGTGGGAATTAAATTATAAACTTTCATAAATCTGGTTGAGAACACTTGTATTGTTTCATTTCGTGATATTTTTATATTATTGTACTAAGTTAGTAATTGAAGAGGATTCTTTTTATCACCCCGCCTGGAAAGAAAAAGTGTTTTAAAAGCTACAGAATTAGGGATACTCGTTGCTATAATATATTTGAACCATTTTCTGACCTCACCTGAGAGACTTTGTGAAAACAATATCATTTTTTCATCCTCATAATCTACCTCTTCCAGGTCAACAAATTCATTAAACCAATCTAAGTGTTTTTGAGTTGTAGCGTTCCCTTCAGCATCATATAATTTAATTCTCTAATTATAATTCTGAGGAAAATCATGTAATTGGGCAGGCAAGATGATAGGGGCTAATCTAGAAGCCATGAATCTAGGAGGAATTTTAACTGGATGAATAGTCTGAGTGGTAATTGCAATAGCTTGAGGGGGATTGGTTGGTATCAAAGATTGGAAAATTTTCTCATCGAAGATGATTTCATTCAAATAAGATTTTGATCTGGAACTGAACAACGTTTGTTCAAATAATAGATCGAAGTCAACGTCGTCAATTCTTTTTACCCCATATTTAGGTAAAGATAGGTTCTTGTCCATGTAACATACTATGTCTGTTATCCTTTCCTTTCTTTTGTGTAGAATATTTTCAGGATCAGATACAGATGTTGTAGGCTCTGGATCAGGGTTCACTCTAGTGTAAAATTTCTTAGTAGCTAGGATTATGATTCAAACTACTTTACACTACTGATATTATTCAATGAAGTCACTAGGTTAAGATAAATTTCAACCAATATAGGTATCTCATTCACTGTTACCCTAAGGAATCAAATCTATAGCTTTAGTCATCTTTTCTTAGGGAAAGTTTTCAATGCCTTCCCCGACAACGACGCCAAAATGTTAGCACTTGGTAAATTATTGGGTTGAAGAGAACGATCTACCAAGGTTGCCTACAAACCAACTTTAAGACTGAAAACTAGCCTTTCCAATCTAGAGAGGGCTCTCTCTGAGACCTAGTCTCTGATAGATAATAACTTTTTAGTTTCGTTGGAAAGGAAGTATAGTACTTTGGGCTATGGATTCAACCACTCGAAAATGACATAAATCAATGACTGCTATGGGAATCTTTCAGAGGATAAAGGATAAATAGGTAATCGTCTTTCAGTTTCAATATTGTTGTGTATGGAGAAATATAGGAGAAACATAAAGAAAATCAGAGCACCATTAGAGATGAATTCTGACCTAACTTAGAAGAAAGAACAAAGTTTAAATGGTTAAGTCTAAAGCACCACAAGATGAATTTTAAACCCTTTAAATATTTCCAATTTAAACAAATGAAACAGACATGAATTTGTAGGAAACAAGAAGTACATACGAAGAGAGGATCACAATACATCAAACCACCACCACTAGAATGTTTTCATTAAAAGCTTCATGACCTTTGCATTTATATTTCCATTAGATTCAGAAAGTTACATTCAAGAGTTCCCTGTCTACACTACTTTTCCAACCCATCTTACTTCAAAAATATCCAATATATAGAAAACTAACGGCCTCCTCGGTTGTTATGTTCAAACTACTTCCCCCTAGAATCATGGATTCAATTACTCTCCCCCTGGATAACCTTTTCAACAAAATTTACTAAAAATAGAAACCCGACTGCACCCAATCATAACATAACTGACATATTTGTTTCAATCATTTGGTCATGAGTAAGATTCGACCATTTGGTTGTGATAAATCTGCATTTTCTTCCAAGGGGTGCCCGAGTAATCATGTGTATTGCTGGAAACTTTGTCACCTTTGTATAGCGGAATCTGGTTGTTGTTGCACAATCATTGCCTATAGCATGCGTGTGGTGATTTTGCATAGTGGATATCCATTTTTGTTCACTCATGCAACTCCAGGTGGCAGCAATGGTCGGGGACCATGCATCTCCTTCAAAACTTGCATGTGTTTTATAATACCTACCCTTATCATTAGGTAATATTACAACATATGCATAGTGAATAATCACTACGCAAGTGTTGCATCTGAATTCTTTTTAACGTAATAAAGTAGGATATGTGCAAAGAAAGATTCCATGCCACAACCCAAAAAGACAAAAATGGGGCACTCTTACTCATGTCTGCGACATCGCTTGCAACCTTAAATATCCGATTGCTTTTCTCAAAGACCAGTTCCATTTGTTCAAACTCTTCACTTGTCTCAACAAAACTGTGTTTCTTTTCAGTTTTGATTGAGCATTAGAGAGAGTTTCACATGCATTATCAATAGTTAGTCTACACTCTTTGAAATGTTCTGTGATTTTTTCCTCTGACATCCTTTGTTCCTCCCTAAGCTCAATGATTACATCTTAGGCCTCTTTGATCTTTTTGTTAATCCAATTTACATTCCTTTCTCTCATTGTGGGAGAGGTAGGGGGTAATTGACCTACTCGACTCTGTGACGTTGGTGTTTCAATAATCCTTTCTATCAGTTGTCTTCTCAACTCTCTATTTTCTTGATAAAGTTGGGCAATAATGTGTTCCGCTTTCTTTAGTTGTTGTTTCATTTCCTAAGAATTCACACTCTCCTCACCTAACTCATCCTACCTTTCATCAATTCCGTCATTTTCACCTTCAACAAGATCTAGTTGAACGATGTGCATGGGAAACCTCTTGGCAGAGGACCTAATGCACGGTTTACTGGGAGCTTGTATCTCCTCATTTTTATCAGTCACTCTTGACCTTCTTTTCTTTTGGGATGTTGGCTAACTGGATGATCGGTCTTCTATTTCTTTCCCTTTTCTTTTTTCCAGTAACATCTTCCTTTCTCACCTCTGAACTATGAAGCGTTGATTCCTCTGCATATAAAGGAATGTCTCCTTTGGTTTCTCTGGGGATGTTAGACAAAATCAGAAAATAATCCCAACCCTTTTTCAAATGTCTCAATTTTTCAATCACTAACATCTTAATTAATGAAAAATGGAATAAATTGTTCCCCGAATGATCATCCTTGGCCTAGACGATGTCCACCATATTTCCCATGCTTCAACAAAAGAAGAAAGGTAAGTTTAAGGGATTTATCCCTATGAAGTTCATCAGTAACCTAATGTGATATGGATACACCCTTTCGAACCTTCCTTCACAAGTGAAATTTCTTCTTATTATCTTCAGAAGTTTCTCAAAAGGCTCCAAGAGATACTGGCTTGGAATGTCATCTCCAATTTTTCGATTTTGACATTCGGGCTTGATGAAGTCCATATAACATGAAATTTATAAAGGAGTTCCTTTAAACCATTTTTATCCATGTGGAGGGATCTCCGTCGTGGCTAACAAAGTTTCCTCCATCACTTGGAAAGTGATTCACGCAATTGTCGCATTGACCCCAATAAAATTGAGGGAGAACTGCTCAACCAGTTTTGCATTATATCATTTGATCATTTTGCAGAAACGCATACACCTGGCTTTTTCAAAAGACGCTCTGATTGTCGAGTCTTCATTTATTAACTCTAGATATTGAGGTTAAGACCTCACGACTGTGCCACTTCTCGCCTTCTTTCTTATGCTTCGGGAAACTACCATGATGTTAGTATATACTTATTTCATGCATGAAAAAATGAATTATGATACCTTCTCTGCATGGAAAATAAGAATGATGTACTTTGTAGAGACTGCAAGAAAATGAAATAACATAAATCTTTGGGTTGAAAGAAAAATCAACCACATAAATTCCTGGCATGGCAGTAAAGCGTGACGGAAAATTTCGGTGCAGTGGGTAAACTTGGCACAGTAGAAAACAACACTGGGAAACTTGACACGGTAAGGAATTGTGACAGAAAATTCTGATGCAATGGAAAAATCAGATAGGAAGTAAAGCACAACAAAAAAATTCGACGCAATGGGAAAACTCGGCACGACAATAGGGATGTCAGAAGGAAGAAGGCTGACTGTGAGAAGAAACAATTCATCCAAAAATCTAGTTTGCAATGAGATCCAAAAGACTTTAAGAAATGGTTGAAAAAAAATTAGGAGACGCAGAAAAATCAACACATCAGGCTTACGCAATGACTGGAAGCAAACACATTTTACACAACGAAGGGCTCCAAAGCTTGCCAAAAAAACTACGGATGACACAAAAACTATGAAAGTGAAGGAGAGGCATGAAGGGTGACCATTATTTATGCTTGAATGGATACAGAAAGAAATCATGGAGAAGGACAATAAATCCATGGCGGCGAGAAGTTAGAAAGAAGGTTGAATATTTGCACAACAAACTTGTGCAACGGGTACATGTTTGAAGTGTGCAAAGTACACATGATAGGAGTGCCATGATTGTTTACTTTTCTAACTTCATGATTAGGGAATGATTCTCATAATATCTTTTGACGTGACCTTTATCCTAACCACTTGACTCGATTTTGGTACGTAATTTCCAACTTTTTGATATGACTCGAGACTTAGGGAAATGGACCCTTACGATTTAAACGTGGTGAAACTTACACCATTTTAACCAACTTATGGCCAGAACCATTACTCGATGATTTCGAACTACTCTTTATTTGGTCACCGACCTTATAAAATTTGACGCACTAACTATGACTCATCTAGGACTAACTCTAACTACAAAAGCCACATTGCTAACAACATGGAATGTGATATATAAATATTCTTATACTTTTGGATTTATCGATGGACATAATCTTTTGCTTCCTATTTAGGAACATCCTATGATGAACTTGTTTGAAGATTCATTTCATATTCAATGAATCAGTAATAAAGAATATATAACAAAAGTGGTAGAGAAAATATTAACATCTCCCAAGCTTAACAAAAGTGGTGGTCAGGATCAACATATATAGGAACTTTGTGGTGAAATATCATTAAAAATAATAGATGGATATGAAAAAGTGTATAGTAAGAACCCTAACAAACACAACCCTTAATGCTTGTGGTGTTGTCTAGAGGAGGGACAAATTATGTTCCTTTTTTTCCAAACATGTAAACTAAATATATTACAGTTTAATGAATACATTTTCATATTATTATATATATGGTCTTATACTTTATCAAAAAAATCACCAAGAATTCACAATGTTTTATAATTTAGTAAAATTTTCCAAGACTTTACAAGATTTATAATTTAGCAAAAGATTCACCAAGATTTTGCAAGATTTTATAATTCAGTGAAAGATTCACCAAGGTTTTACAAGATTATATAATTTAGTAAAAGATTCACACAAAAATTATATATACAAATTGTATTATTGATAAAACAGGCTTCAAGTTTTCTTATGTATCATGGGGATTCACCCATTTATTATTATTATATACAAAGAGAGAGAGTTGGGGGGGAGGGGTGGGGGGGTTCTTAAAATGTTCCCTAGCCTCAAATCCCTTTCAACTTGTTCATAGTGATTTGTGTGATCTACTTCCTTATACTTACTTCTTTGGATTCAATTACATTTTAACTTTCATTAATGAATTTAGTAGACACACTTGGGTTTATTTCTTAAAAATTAAGAGTGAAGTTCTTGACAAGTTTTTGGCCTGAAATTCCCTTGTAGAAAAACAAATTGGACATCAAATTTAGAAGTCAAAAAAATATAATAGGGTGTTGATGTGTCAAAATGGAATTAGCCAAAAGTAGGGGTTACCCCCAGTGAGAAGTCCCAATTAGACCTCACATAATTTGGAATAGGGAATCCATCCATATTTTGGCACAACAACGATCACTGATTTTTGGTGTTTACTGATTGTGGTTTGGTCCACCATTGATGTTTTTCTAAACTAAAGAATGAAATATAGCTAATATAGGATGAAAATTCATGTGTTCAGACATGACTAATAGTAACCAGAAATAAAGAACATAGCCACACATATTCCTATCAACAACCCATGAATTAGTTTGCTAAGAATAAAGAAAAGAATATGAGTAAATGACTACAAACCTAGAACAATCATGCATTAAAAAAACCATCTATGGTACTATGCTCACAAATTTAGACAAACATTTCCAAAGAATATAAATGGAAATGAAACTACTACACATAAGAACAATGTATTGTGTGAGATACATTCTTACACAACTCCAGTGCTAAGCAAAAGAAGCAGAATAGTCCACAATATATGTTGGATTACTGAGAGGGGGGTTGAATCAATAATAGAGAAATAAAATCATTTTTAACCATATAATCCAAGTGTTATATCAATGTAGCATTATCATCCAATAACTGCAAGGTAAATAAGCAATGCACAAATGAACAATCATACACATACACAGTACACCAGTGTTTTATGTGGAAACCCAAATCGGGAGAAAACCACAGATTTCTTTTTCTTATATGTCTTGAAGAATTACATTCATTGGAAGCACCAACTTCCTTTGTTTTCCAGTTGCAACTGGAAGGAGGCTCCAACCCCCTAGTTTCTCAGGCTACAACATGAGGGAAGCTCCAACTCCCCAATTCTCTGGATACAACCAGAAGGAGGCTACAACCCCCTATGTTCTCTGACTACAACCGAAAGGTGGCTACAACCACATGTCCTTGTCCTGTCCTGCCACCTTGAAGTAGAAGTAGAATGATGGAACCACTTTCACACTATCACTGTGAGATATACCACTATAAACCTGTACCAATAAATCTGAACCATGCATCAACCTGTACCTCAACCTGTAATCAACCTGTACCATAAACAAGTGCATCAACCATGCACCAACTTGTACCAAACAACCTGTAATCAACCGTACCATAAAAAAGTACATTCAACTGTGTACCAAGTATGTACCAATCATGTGTCAACTACTCATCAACTATGACTCATCAATATGTACCAACACCATCAACTATACACCTCATGCATGTGACAACTCATCAACTACTTGTCTTAACCATGTACTCAACATGTACCTCAACCAAAATCCCTCATCAATTTCATCATCCAAATCTTATTTGTAGCTCTGTAATAGACCTGGTGTATATGATCACATTCCTGCAAACCATCCTTAACTTTAACAACAAGAGACTAGCATTTTCATCAAACTTTTCTTTAGTCTCGCATGCCTAGTTTTGGATTAGTCAACAACCCTAACTTGAAGTAATCATAAATTTGTACCTATAATGTATAAAGATATGAACCTGATACACAATGTTCTTCAGTGTGTTTTATGCAATTCCTCCAAGTTTCACTACTTGGAACCTCTTAGAAAATGAGTTATAGAAAAAATGGCATACCTTGCTGAATTCTGGCTTATTCTAGAGAGTGACCTTGTAGAGCGGACCCCGCATGGAATATTTGTTGAAATGATATGAAAATATTAAAGAGAATATTTCGTATGGTACCCTAACCAACACATTTATTCTCACTGAATTTGGATCTGTTATGAATAAGTTATGACGTTTTTACCCGAAACACATGTTTTTGACTAGTTTCGGGACTAGCCACAAACCCTATTTTCCACGGACTGTAACTCCCAAAATACAACGACCCACAAGCTGAATTTTCTACCATAGATACTTGGATATGTTTTTTCAATGGAATAGAAATTTCACGGTCTGAATCATTATAAAGAAAATGTTATAGCAAAAATGGTGAGATGACCTGTAAATAACATACCTTAGAAAGCACCATCAAAAGAATTTATCCTTCCTTGCATTTCGGCCTTCTTTTCTTCACCTTTCCTTAGAATTTCAGCTTAGATATCCTTGTTTACCTCAGATAGATATATATATTCAATATTATCAAGTGTAATTAAAATGAGAGAGCCTAGCCTCTTATTTATACTCTCCAAGTAGTTTCCTTAAAAACATCTTCTAGGTCACTTTGCCCACTTTCCTTATTTTAGGGTTAACGCACTTCTAATTTCTCCATTAAATTTATCATTTAAACAATTTATTTTGTATTCACATTCAATTATAGTACACTCATCACTTCACTTTATTATTTACTTTTTAAAATCCCTTAAACCACTTTGACTACTTTGACCTTTTGGGGCTTCTAGATGACATGTGAGGGTCTTCCAACTTCATAAGGCCATAACTCTCAAATCGTGAGGAGTTATGTGATGTTCCACATACCACAAGAAATGGAATGACATGTAATATCCATCTAGAATATTATTACCTTCAAATATAGCAAAAATCATACCATTATCCATCAAACAAACTTGGGTCCATTACCCAAACCTGGGTTCTCCAACTTCACATGGTTATAACTCTCTAACCGTGAGGATTTATGTGACGTTCCACATACCACCAGAAATGGCATGACAATAACTATTCATCTAGGATAGGTTCCCTAAAAAATTAACTATCCTTCATCTCATTATTCCACAATTAAGCATGGTTTCTCTTACTCTACAAAGTGTCTTCCTGTGAGGGCTTTCACCATAAAAGGACCACTTTGGAGTTCATCCATATTTAATTCTTATCAACCATGACAAAACAATAATGATTCATATTTACATCAAACAATATTGGGTCCATTACCCAAACCTTTTTTCTGCAGGGCTTTCTTCAAGGGTTGACATCAATTCTAACCAACCTTAATCAACAATCTCCCCCTTTTGCATTGATGACAACACTCTAATGCAATACTAAAATCATATCACTCATGCCCCCCCTAGAACCATGCCTCTGTCCTCTGCATCTCATAAATCTCTCCCCCTTTGTCATCAATGGAAAAGGTATCTTTCCATCCTGGGTTGCTCCCCTTGAATGAAATGTCCTCCTATGGTGCTTCCTCGTATACATCTAAGACATATAATATAATCATTCAAAAAGAATTCAAAAAGAATTCATTTTGGAGTAGAAATAACTCCAATTCTTTGGCAAAGATATTCAAAGGCTTCCTGTGGAAGTGGTTTTGTAAAGATATCTGCCACTTGTTATTTTGTGCCCGCATACTCAACTCTGATGTTCTTTTCTGCAACCTGTTCCTATAGAAAGTGATACTTGATTGGAATGTGCTTCGTCTTGGAGTGAATCACTGAGTTTTTTGAGATACCGATGGCACTTGTATTATCACAATATATTGGAATGGGTTCATCATACTCAACCTGTATATCTATCAAAGTTTGTTTCATCCAAAGAACCCATGTACAACATGTTGTTGCTGCAATATACTCTACCTCGGCTATAGATAGAGATACTGACGATTGTTTCTTGCTTATCCATCATACTAAACACTCACCCAAGTAGAACGTTGATCCACTAGTGCTTCGTCAGTCATCAATACAACCTGCCCAATCTACGTCTATGTAGGCAATTAGTGATAGATCATTTCCTTTTGGATACCATATTCCAAACTCTTATGTTCTTTTGAGATATCTAAAAATCCTCTTCACTGCTAATACATGTGATTCCTTTGGTTTTTCTTGAAATCATGCCACCTATCCAACTGTCTGCATTACATCTGGTCTGGATGCTTTCACATACAATAGGATGCCAATCATTGACCTGTATTACCTTTGATCTGTAGACTTCAAATCATCATCTTTGCTCAACTTGCAATTGGTTTGCATGGGAGTGATAATTGGTTTGAAATCTTCCATTTCGAACCTCTTTAGCATTTCTATGATATACTTGGTTTGAGAAATAAAATTCCTTGGTTTCTTTGATGTATCTGAAGTCCCATAAAGAAGGATAGTTCTCCAAGTAGCAACATTTCAAATTCTTTTTGCATATCTTTTGCAAATTTCTGGCTTAACCTGTCATCATCACTACCAAAAATAATATCATCAATATAAAATTCAATTAATAAAATATTACCTTGACTTACCTTGATGTAGAGGTTGTTGTCTGCACTTCCTTTTTTGAACCCTGCCTGCTGCAGATACTTATCTAGTCTGGAGTACCATGCTCTAGAAGCCTGTTTTATACCATACAAGTCCTTCTTTAATTTACACACATAGTCCGTGTTCTCTGACAACTGAAATCCTTCTAGTTGTTCAATGTAGACTACTTCTTCAAGTTCCCCATTCATAAAAGCTAATTTTAGGTCCATCTGATATACTTTAACATTTTTGGAGCATGCATAAGCTAAAATCAAACGGATTGCTTCCATTCCGGAAACTGGGGCAAATGTCTCTTCAAACTCTATTCCTTCAATGTGTGCATACACTTTACATACCAATCTAACTTTGTTCCTTGTAACCTGTCGATCTTCATTCAACTTATTCCTTAAAATCCATTTTGTGTCGATCACATTCTTATTCTTTGGTCTTGGAACCGATTCCCAAGTGTCATTTTTCTCTATTTGATCCAATTATTGATCCATGGCCTTATTCCAAAATTCATCCTTGCTGGCTTCTTCAAAACAATTTTGTTCAATTGTAGATAAGAGTGCTAGGTGTGTTTGTTCTGGTGAATGGATTTTTCTTCTAGTCTCAACTCCTGCATCTTTGTTTCCAATAATCTGATTTGAAGGATGATTCTTTTGTACTTGTTTGCTAGGTGTCTTTGGAGATACTTGTTGAAATTTCTCTTCTTCTTCTATCGGATTCTCTTCATCTTCATCTTCATCTTACTCTTCTACTTATTGTTCATCTTCTTCTTCGAAAGTTGTTCCATTGATTTGTTTTCTTCTTCCTTTGATTTTGGTCTGCCTGTTTCATCAATTGTTACATTGATGCTTTCCACAACTTTGTTTAATCTTAGATTGTAACATGTGTATGCTTTCCTTGTACTTGAGTAACCAACAAGTATTCATTTGTCCACAGGAGAGTCAAACTTTCCCATTCTTCCATATTCTCTTTTGATGTAGCATTTGCTTCCAAAAACTCTAAAGTGGTTTACATTTGTTGGTCTTCCTTTCCATATCTCGTAGGGAGTTTTGTCAGTGTTGTTTCTGAGCATTACTTTGTTTTGAATGTGAACTGATGTATGCACTAACTGTGTCCAAAAAATATATGTCAATTTCTAATCCATTATCATTGTTTGAGCCATTTCCCGTGTAACTATCATCCATTACGATAATGTTCCTTTGTCTTTGAACCACTCTCTAAACCAATCTATGAATCCATTCTCTCATCCACTATCATATATCTATCCAAACCTGCTAAGTGTTCTTACAAATCCATCTTTGTCCATACTGTCCAAGACTCTACTTACGCAACTGTCCATAATGCTAACCCATTTATCATTATACTATCAAATTGCACTTCTGCTAACTGATTGCTCTGAATCTGTCTTCTCAAACTCTGCAAGCTTCTCAAAGGATGGTTCTTTGGTCTATCACAGCTATCGCATAGACTCCCCCTGTCTAATATTCATATTACTTGGGAGTCTCTAAGCCGGATGGCTCAGAACAATTCCTTCTCTGATGTGTATTCATCATCATCTTCATTAGTAGATTCATCATCATCTTCATTGGTAGATTCATTATCTCTCTGAGCTCTGACTTATTTCTTTCTATTTGTGGATTCATCTTTCACTACAATGTTTGAAATTACAATCTCTTGAACTTGTTCCTTATTTACCTGTCCTTCCTTTCTTTCAGTTATTTTCCAAACCTTTCTGTATCTGACATCTTTCCTTTTCTCTATAGAATTTTCTTCATCTCGTTTTATTGTCAATCTTGCGATCTCTGGTACCTGGTCTTTGTTCACCTATCCTTCCTGTTTTCTTATCCATACTTTCTTATATCTAATATCAGTACTCTCTTTCATGGAAGTATCGATCATACTTCTACAATCACTGGATATGTGTCCATAGTTATGAAATTTGTAACACTCAATGTTACGTGCGACCACATAGGCACAATCTATTTGAACATTTATTTTATAATCCCTACAATCTTCAACCTTATGTCCAAAGTTAGTACAATAAAAACAATGACCATAAAATAAATTTTCATACCTGGGAGTGAATGATCTTCTTTGTGGCGTAGTCCTTTTGAATTTTTTCCTTGAATGATCATGATCATGATTGAAGATTCTTTGTGGCTTGAACATGGATGGTATTCTTTCCTTTGAGTACTTCTGCATAACTCTTTATATTTTCTTCATTCTTCTTTTCTAGCAACGTAGAGTGCTTCTCTTCATTCTCTACAACTGATGTGGACATTTATGTCTCTTCAACTTTCTTGTTGATATTGACGATTTTGATTCTTAGTGTGACAACTTCTTCTTCAATATTCTCAACCTCTTATTCTTTGTTCATTATCTGAGACTTCATGACCTCTTCTTTTCTCTTTGCTTCTTCAAGTTAGATTTTCAATGAAATTATTTCTTCTTTCAGTCTTCTCTCTTCTTGACCAAACTCTTCCTCAAGTTGGTTTAAGTCATTGCTTCTTTCCTTGAGATGATCCATCAATATCTTTTCTCTCTTTTATGCGTCTTCCTTTTGTGCTGCTATGTTGGCTTCTAAATTTTTTTTTTGATATTCTAGAGTTTATTCAATTCTTCTGGCCTCTTCTAGTTGAGCTCTTAAATTATTGATGACTTGCTAATCCTTTTCAGAACCTTTAACACTTTGCTTTTGCTTTATCAATTCTTTCTTGGATGAATTTTTTTCTTCTCTTTCTTTCCTTAGATATTTAAATGCACTGATCAATTTTTATTTGTAATCAACTTATGCTTCATCATACTCTTCCTCTTCTGAATCTATTTGACATGATGAGCATCTTTCTTCTTGTTCTCTATCTGCATATTCTTTGGCATTTTCTTAATCTGTGATGGTTGAAGAATATATGTCATGTAACTTATCCCAAAGTTCTTTGGCTGATGAAAATTTACAAACCTTTTCTCTTAGCGGTTTAGGTAATCCTTCCTAGATGAAATCCATTTCTATTTTTTTATTCTTCTTCAATTCCTTCTTGGCTACAGTCTTTTCCTTTTTTGAACTATCATATCTTGTAACAACTAATAGCCAAATATAATGTCCCTGTGCCTATAAAAATACTTCCGTCATTCTTCTCCACATCTCATACTTAAAACCATTCTGACCATTAAACCTTGGTACTCCATTCTCAAAATAATCCATGATCTCCTTCCAGTGGTTAAACCGTTTCCTGAAGGGACCTCGCTCTCAAACCAATTGTTGGATTACTGAGAGGGGGAGTGAATCAGTAATAGAGCAATAAAATCATTTTTAACCATATAATCCAAGTGTTATATCAATGTAGTATTATCATCCAATAACTCCAGAGTAAATAAGAAATGAAAAAATGAGCAATCATACACATACACAGAACACCAGTGTTTTACGTGGAAACCCAAATCGGGAGAAAACCATAGAATATTTTTTCTGACATGTCTTGAAGAATTACATTCATTGGAAGCACCAACTTCCTTTGTTTTCCAGCTGCAACTGTAAGGAGGCTCCAACCCCCTAGTTTCTCAGGCTACAACCTAAGGGAAGCTCCAACTCCCCAATTCTATGGATAAAACCAGAAGGAGGCTACAACCCCCTATGTTCTTCGGCTACAACCGAAAGGTGGCTACAACCACCTGTCCTTGCCCTGTCCTGCCACCTTGAAGTAGAAGTAGAATGATGGAACCACTGTCACACTATCACTATGAGATATACCACTATAAACCTATACCAATAAATATGAACCATGCATCAACCATGCATCAACCTGTAGCTCAACCTGTACCATAAACAAGTGCATCAACCATGCACCAACCTGTACCAAACAATCTGTAATCAACCTATACCATAAAAAAATACATTCAACCATGTACCAAGTATGTACCAATCATGCGTCAACTTCTCATCAACTATTACTCATCAATATGTACCAACATCATCAACTATACACCTCATGTATGTGACAACTCATCGACTACTTGTCTTAACCATGTACTCAACATGTACCTCAACCAAAAGCCCTCATCAATTTCATCATCCAAATATGATTTGTAGCTCTGTAATAGACCCGGTGTATATGATCACATTCCTGCAAACCTTCCTTAACTTTAACAACAAGAGACTAGCATTTTCATCAAACTTTTCTTTAGTCTCACATGCCTAGTTTTGGATTAGTCAACAACCCTAACTTGAAGTAATCATAACTTTGTACCTGTAATGTATAAATATCTGAAACTGATACAAAATATTATTCAGTGTGTTTTATGCAATTCCTCCAAGTTTCACTACTTGGAACCTCTCAGAAAAGGATTTATAGCAAAAATGGCATACCTTGCTGAATTCTGGATTATTCTAGAGAGCGACCTTGTAGAGCGTGCCCCGCAAGGAATATTTGTTGAAATGATATGAAACTATTAAAAAATATACTAAAGGATGTACCCTAACCAGCACACTTTGTCACACTTAATTTATATCTTTTATGCAGAAGTTATGACGTTTTTACCCGAAACACCTATTTTTGACTAGTTTCGGGACTAGCCACAAACCCTATTTTCCACGGAGTGTAACTCCAAAAATTCAATGACCCACAAGATTAATTCTCTTCCATAGATAATTGGATATGTTTTCCGAATTGCATGGCAATTTCACATTCTGAATCATTATAAAAAAAAATTTATAGCGAAAATGGTGAGATGAACTGTAAATAACATACCTTAGAAAGCACCATCAAAAGAATTTATCCTTCCTTGCATTTTGGCCTTATTTTATTCACCTTCCCTCATAATTTCGACTTATATATCCTTGGTTACTTCAGACACATATAGATATTCAATATGGTCAAGTGTAATTAAAATGAGAGAGCCTAGCCTCTTATTTACACTCTCCAAGTAGCTTCCTTAAAAACATCTTCTAGGTCACTTTGCCCACTTTCCTTATTTTAGGGTTAAGGGTTAACCCACTTATAATTTATCCATTAAATTTATTATTTAAATAATTTATTTTGTATTCACTTTGAATTATAGTACACTCATCACTTCACTTTATTATTTACTTTTTAAAATCCCTTAAACCACTTTGACTTCTTTGACCTTTTGGGGCTTCTAGATGACATGTGAGGGTCCTCCAACTTCGTAAGGCCATAACTCTCAAACCGTGAGGATTTATGTGACGTTCCATATACCACCAGAAATGGAATGACATGTAATATCCATCTAGAATAGTATTACCTTCAAATATAGAAAAAATCATACTGTTATCCATCAAACAAACTTGGGTCCATTACCCAAACCTGGGTTCTCCAACTTCACATGGTCATAACTCTCTAATGGTGAGGAGTTATGTGACGTTCCACATACCACCAGAAATGGAATGACAAGCACTATCCATATAGGATAGTTTCCCTGATAAATTCACTATCCTTCGTCTCATTATTCCACAATTAAGCATGGGTTATCTTACTCCACAAAGCGTCTTCCCATGAGGGCTTTCACCATAAGGGGACCACTTTGGAGTTCATCCATATTTACTTCTTATAAACCATGAAAAAACAATAATGAGTCATATTTACATTAAACAATATTCGGTTCATTACCCAAACCTTTGTGCTACGAATATTTCTTCAAGGGTTGACATCAATGCCAACCAACCTTAATCAACAATATATACATACAAATAGAAATTGCTGTTCACTAAAAAATGGCTTGGCCAAAAGTGACTTCTCCTCATTAAAATTTCCAAAAATAGTACATGAAAGCTCGAAGAGAGAAAAAAAAATCCTCTTCTTAGAGTTTCTAGCATTTATAATCATTTACAAAATAACTTCCACTACTACATATGACCAAATTTGCCATAGTTTTTCGTTTCTATTGCCACATATATCCGTTGCACTTTCCACGAAGCCAAAAAAAAAAAATCTTGGTACTTTTTTTGTTGCTATATCTACGTATTTGTTTTTTGTGGAAACAACGATGAAATCAAACCGTCACGTGTCGCCATCTTAGAAAAAGGAATAATTTTTTTTGTCAGAAATATCATCTCAATATCGACGAAAAAAGCATGGAAATAGCGATGGACAACATGCCAGAGTAAAAATCCCACCATTGGATTGCGACACAGATGCCATACTTGCGATGGTTAAAGCATGGAAAGTAGCGAAGAAAGATAATAGCAATAGAGACGCACAAGCGTGGAAAAGAAAAACACCTATCAATAACTTGTGACGGTTAAAGTGTGGCAAGTAGTGACGAAATATTGTTGCAATAGTGATGCACAAGCATGGAAAATAAAAACACCTATCAATAAATTGCGATGAAGATGCCATACTTGCGACGATCTTATCGTCGCTATTACCATGCCTTCTGTAGGTTTAAAAAAAAATTTGATAGTTTTCCCCTGCTTTCTGTAGGTTTAAAAAAAAACAATTGATAGTTTTCCCCAGCTTGATAGGTAAGTTGAAGCACAATTAGAAGTCTCTCGAGTCATGTTCCTTGAAAATATGGATGGATACAATGTGTCATTGTAAGGTCATCAATGGTTGTCTTTCCTAAAACACATGTTACAATGTACTATAAACAATGCAGAGTGAATGAACCTTGAAACGAGATAGACTTAGGGAAGCATGACATTGAGAAGCCAATAAACCTAGGAAAGTGTGAGAAGGAATATGGCACTTACGAATTAATTCAAAAGAATCTGGCACTTACGATTTAATTCTTTGATGTTGTAGAGCCATAATATATTTTTGGACATGAATACTATCATTATCTTTGACAATTTTCATTACTTGTTGAAACTCAACAAAAAAAAAGAGACAATCTACAAATTAAGTTAATTAGATATTCAATTATTTCCAAACTTTATCACCAGTAGAAATAGGTTAATAACATGTGCTCCTTTCTCAAGGGACTTTTGGAGACATTGTTGGACAATACTGGATGACATAGACCTAATTTTCAAGACAATGAAGATGCACATACACAACTACAACAAAGAGATAATTTGGCTTATCATTTTTTAGAGAGCCAAATGTTATGTCCATTTTATGCTTTTGTGCATTTAAGCATAAATCCATTACAAAAAAATCAAATTAAAACATATTCAAAGATTTATTTGTTCCTTCATTAAATCAAATTCTACAAATTTGCAATGTGGATTGGAGAACTCATTTGTAGGATTAATAGGTACCAACATAATCAAGACAAAACAATCATAGATAGGGCCACATTTTCTCTATCAATTGTATCTCATCTTGACTTCGAATCAAATATATGATATCCAACCTCCTCACAGTGGGGAAATTGCATAAACAAGCTATGTATGTCGATGGGAAGGAACAAACAAAATTTCCACAAGAGTCCCATCCAGTAGCTAAAATATGGTTAACTTGGATGCAAGTTGAAGGTATATGGGTCAAATATGGATGCAATGCATCACCCATTCCATTCCATATTTTTTTATTCCACTAGGAGACAATGCTCCAATTTCTATTGAACCTTTAGTCACTAGTCCAGATGAGTCGCTTGCATCTTATGCTTTGGCTCCAAGTCATGAATTTTATAAATTCCATCTATATTTATTTCATTTACAAGTATCAACTTAAAATATGAACCGTTGGAATTTAAGAATAAATCCCTAAGGTGGCATGAGAAGATTCAATGTTTGTGTTTTAATTTCATAGGGAATGTGACAATGGATTATGTTAAGAGTTTTTAGCATGATGTGACACCTAAGCCCAATCCATCAGTTTTCATAATAATTTTACTACAATTCCATTTACTACAAGTACATCTACACTGAAACAAGAAGAGAAAACAAAAGGGATATTTTGAATATTTCCTCCTTTCATGGGATAGTCACTGAAGAGAAAAATTGCATCAACAATTTATGTAGTTCAATGGGTAGGACCAAAGAAATTTTCCACAAGAGTCCCATCCAATAGCTATAACATTTTATAATATTATTTACATTAGCTATGAGTCGAATGTATATGGATCCAAGATGGATGGAATGCATCATCCATTCTATTCTATTAGAACACACATATTCAAGAGTAGACCTTACACATAAATATGTACATTACATTGAAATATAGAATAATTTGTCAAGTCATAGGGAACTCTATTAAGAAAATGAAATACTTTCTTAAGAACTCTATTTCCATAAATATCTAATTCCAAGAAAATGTTTTTCATAACATGAATCCTAGTTCCCAACATATCTAACTAGTCTCATGTCTTATTCAAAGCATCTATGAATAATTGTTTGTCTTTGCTAAGGAACAAATTTTTAGATATCAAGCGCACTTGGTGTACATATTTAGTCCTATTTTATGAAGATAAAATGATTCAACATATGGGATTGAATAAAGTTAATACACTATGTGAGAACAAAATTTTGATGAAATGTGCTCTTTTAGTAAGATCACAAGCTCAAAATGAAGGGTTCAAACACTATAACTTTTTCCTTATGAATGGTGGATATTCCTCTATAATGCTTATCAAATGTAGGGATATTTACAATTGAATGAGGATTTGGAAGTGGCTGATTGGTTTCGGTCCAAAGATTATATGGCTATTAGAGTTTATGGCATAGAATTAAAACCCTATAGATTACAATTCTTTCTAACCCCAGGGATATTTTCCTTAGATATGCTAGATAAATTTTCAACATAATATGAATTACACTTTCATTCCAAGCATCATAAGCTTTATTTCCCACTACTTTTCAAATTTGCATTTTACGTAATTTATACCTGAAAGGAAATTAAAAATATCAAAAATATTCTAAGATCCTATGGCTTCGAGGAAGATGATTCATGAATATATGATCTTTATAATATCATCTTAGACAAAAGGGCATGTTTTGGGTTCAAATCCTATATCTATGAGGAAAGTCTACATACATAAAAAAAAATTTTTTTTAACTAGTTGGTAGGAGGATAAGCATATTTACGAAGGGCCAAAGCAACAATCAAGGAAAGAAGTTGAACATGTCATGCCAATAACTCAAGTAAACCATAACAATAATAGTAACCGTGAATTCAACATACAATGGTAGAAAAAAATCATTTATAAACAGTCAAGGTGGAATGTCTAATTGCCAAGAACAAATAACATTTATGGCTACATCATGTTTCTAAAAATAAAACTCAAAATGCTCATGGGCATATCCTTGGAATGCTTTAGACAAACTTAAATTGAAACCCAAAATACAAGGCACTGAATTAGCAGCTCTATCTTGCACCGTCTTTACATATGAGATGTTAGATCAAGAATATATGGTTAAAATGCTTGGAGTCTTGGAATAATTAGATATTTGGAACATAATAGTGGAATCTAAGTGGCCAAGAGCTATTAATTTTGGGAGCCAAAATTGATTAACTACTTCTTACTTTCCAAGCACTAGAGTAAGAGAAACAATCAACAAGTGTCACTTCTATAAGTATTTTGGAAGGCATTGAAGTTTCATTTCAATTTTTTTATTTTAATCTTGAACAATGGCATGAGGTGGACATGTGTCACACCCTCAACAATTTTGGGAGGAACCTAAATCCTCTCTTTCAATTTCTTTTGATCCTCGAACAATTTGAACCCTTTGTCTATGTGTCACTCTCATATGTATTTTGGGAGGATTTTAACTCAAATGTCCATTGTCAATTCATTTTTTTAGTCCTACATGAAATCCATGGATCAACTCATTCAATTATAAGATTCTAGAACATAATTTGTTGCTTCAATCTCAAAGTCAGTTCTTCACACCCCAAAGTCAATTGATGAACAAGATAATGATTCAATTGATGTTATCTCTAATGTAAAAGTTATAAGAGAACATTCTAAACACTATATGAGGATAAATTATGATTTCTCCATTTTTTAAGGCCCAATAATCCTAATACTTCTTCTTTTTATAGACTAGGAAAAACAAATCATCATCATTTCCACTCTCCAACCTAGAACTTATACAGATGTAAGAGATATGGAAGATGGATGCAACACATCATCCAATAAGTTCAATTAGTAGGAATATATTCAAGAGTATACCTTACACACACATATGGAAATTACATTGAACTCTCATAATCCTTTCCATATAAACATTTGTACAATATGAAACATTTTTCTAACATTGATTTGTAACAATATTTCCAAGCTTTTTAGTTCATGAATTCAATTCTATCTATATATTTTAGAGTATTAAAGTAGATTTTCTTGAAAATATGTGATTTTTGCTACTAATTTAAAACTATTTAATGGTCAACAAAAACACCTTCTCGTTGTTCATGTGCTAATGGTTTTCATAATTTCAAAAACCCATAAATGATATCCAAGGATCCTTCATTGTGCCACTTAAATGTTTTTTCGAGAGCATGCCACGAGACACTTAGAATGCTTAGACAACACCAAAATGAAATTTTTCCTAACTATTATTGGAAAATATGATAGAAATACCTTGTGTAGAGGAATTTTCCAAGGCATACTGGGGGAATTTTCATATTGTTCCCGCATAATGAAGAACATGGTGAAATCCTCCCATGTACCAAGTACCATATAAGTTTTCTTAGAAACAAAGATAAATTCAAAAATCAAATCTATTTGAACAAATTCAATTTCTTTGAAACTCAAGGTGCATAATTGGTTGTAATACCCATTATTCCAACATCTTGTAAATATAACTATAACTCATGAAAAGATGGTGGCAGACTGAATATGTGTGAATGTTAGATTTGATGAGATTTTTCGCTATAAAACGTAATGTATATAATTTTGTTATTAATTAAAAATGGATAGTGTTGTATAACTATTGAAGGGGGGGGCGGTTGCCAAGATATATCATGATGCTATGAGAGAGATGGTGAGGGGAACCAGAAATGGTTGATACAACCCCCACCAAAACGACACCTTAATGGATTTAATTTATCAGACCCAGAACAGTCCTTTGACACAAAAATGAATTACCAGTCACGCTGGTAGTTGGAAAATCCCTCCTCAAGAGTTAATGAGGAGATGGGGCAGAGTACCCATCTGCAAGGATTTCAGACCTGACCATGAGATGGGGATTCAAACCCACACAATATTTATGAGGAAGGAAAGAAAGGAAAGGATTAGATGGGTAGAGGAAGATCTGCGTGCGAGAGAGAGGATTCAAAAGACCAATCTCCAAAAAGAGAGAAGAGCGCTTGCATATCTCTCATTCGAGGGAGAACTGGGAAACAAACTCGTTCTAGGTGAAAGAAGTTGTTGGAAACGTTTTCAGTCCAAGATGATAAAATGGGATGCAAAGAAGATGAGTGACTGTGGAATTACTCATTGCAGGCCCCCCTTGCTAGGTACAAAGAAAACCATTTTCTATGTTCTTGTGGGAGGAGGAGAGTAGCCTCCATCCCTAACTATCGTTGAATAAGAAGAAAGAGTCTCTCTAAAAGAATAATGGTATAACTAGGGGGTGGCCAATGTCAAATCCATTCAGGAGTGGTTGTGCCTACGGTTGGGTGGAAACATGCAACCCTTTCAGTAGTTGCTTCACAATTTCTAGTTTCTGATAAGTATTTTCATACTGTGTTTACTAGAATGGAAGTAATGGTTGAATATCTATGTTTATGGTTAAATTTTACAGTGTTTGATAAATCATTAGAAATCATTATTATTCTTCTATAAACTTGTGTATTTACATGGTCTTTGGTTACCTTTTCTTAGTAGCAGGAGAACTATCAAACATGGGTCTTTAAAATAATTTGAGAACAAATCTTTGATTTTTGTATTTGTTGAGAAACCCTTAGAGAAATATTCCCAATGAATGATTTCGTAATATAGGAGTTTGGGCATACTTCATAGGTCACTAAGTTTGAACTATGTGGAAGGAAGGCACCTCCTTCAAACCCTTCACCTACAAGCAAGCAGAACCTCTGAACATCGAATTTGCGAAGTGACAGGAGCTGTAGATATGAGGACCTTGCATGGACATTCCTGACTGTCGAATCTAGACCGTGGTCAGCATGACGTTGACCACTTCGGGAGCAAGGAATAAGTCACACTTAAAGTAGGAAATGTTACTTTAGAGATAAACATAACTTCCATAAGCATGACATGGTGTTTCAAGAAATTCCCACAAGGTTTCCTTTTTCATGAGATCTCTGAACATGCCATTAAAATTACACCATGTAGTATCTCTACCAACATAAGGCCATATAGATACCCTTATGATCAAACAAGAGAGATTGAAAGTATGGCACGAGACATTTTGGATGCAAGGATCATTCAAATAGGATAGAGTGCACTCCCCACTCCATTATTCATATTATTATCTTCATTCATTTTGTTAAGCCCTAATATTGGCTCATTACCACTTAATTGGGGCATATTAGATTAGTAATGTTATTTTATTTATGTCAGATTTAGGCCATTAGTTGTGATTTATATTAGTAATGTTATTTTATTTATGTCGGCTTTAGGCCATTA
>ML783376.1:154879-166137 GCA_009831015.1 Picea engelmannii | reverse complement strand
TGCATGTGCATAGCTCTTCAACTCTCCTTCAAGTACAAACATAAGTACATAAACCCAAAAACATGTGGGTACATAAGAGATGAAACTGAAAAAGATATATGGCTGCAATAAGTGAGTATCATACCCATCTTTTACATCCTCCTGGCGATGTTGTGCAACAACAAGAATGCCTTCAATAGAATTGCATTCTCATGCAAACTTGCATCATACAAGTTGTGACAAACTGCTACAACTTGTCATACTTTCAACATAAAAGCATACATAAGGCTGAAATGTTCATATACAAACAGAAAAATGCAAGCCTTACTTGTTCAACAAATCTAACCATTTCTTACCAAGCCAATTCAACGGTGACTTTTTTTGTTGAACATCATCTTCTTGTGAATCATCTTGACTCACATCAATGATGGAATATCCTCTTCCATTCTTTCCAATCTCTTTATCCATCTTCTTCTCATGATGTGGATGAGTGGTTGGATGCATTGTCCAACATTGGTCAATGAGATGACCTCTCTTCTGGCAGTGAGTGCAAATCTTTTGCATCTTCTTTTCAAGTTACCTTTGCTTGGAAAGTTTCCTGAATGTGCTCAATCTTTTCCAACATCTTGAAACATGATGGTTATCTAAACCACAATATTTACATGGACTTTTTCTTCCATTTTTACATGCAAATTTACCATGCTCAACATAATCAAAAGAAACTGAATTATAGGCAGAAATATACCTTGAACATTCACCTTTATCGCCTTCTTGAGGAGGTGAATTTGAAGAATTACTAGCTCTCTTTTGAAGACTAACAACAATGTTCTTGTCCTCATGGTTGTCACAACTCTCTTGTTTCACACATTTGCATTCATCTTGAAAATGCACTTTGCATGCTTGAGGGATTGAACTTGCAACAAAAGTTGTCCTTGGAATTGTTTCCCTTTTCTCATCAAATTTGGAATATGCTCCATATTTTTGTTCATATCCAAGACCCCAATACTTGGGCCTCTCCTCAACAACAATAGGCTCAACAATGCCTTGTGCATACTTGCCTAACCCTCTACCTTCATAGCCCATTTTAAACAATAACTTGGACCCTATTCATCTAGTGTGATCTTCAAAAAAACCAAAGCATTCATCTTGAGAGGAATTTGAAGAAAAAAAAACATTACATACCTCATGTTCATGCATGTACTTGGTAAGGGTTTCCTTTGCCTCATGGAGCTGAGTCTCCATCTCATGCAACTTTTCAAGAAGCTGGTGCTTCTCCTCCTTCATGGCCATCAACTTCTCTTGAAGGACAATGCTCTCCTTCCTATATTCCAACATCTCTTGTACCATATCTCTCATGGTTACAATCGCCTTCAACATCTCTTTGTCAAAGAACTTGGCTAATGAAGATGTATGAGAACTCTTAATGTTTGAAGCTTCCTCCATCCTTGCAAGATATCAAACTTCAACACAAAACTTGCACAATAATACTAACAACTAAATATCTAGCTATCAATGGCAATCACATGAGAAAAACTATGCTCTAATACCACTTGATCTGAAAATAGGGGGATGACTTGTTTTTCTATGCAAGCACCCTCTACTCCATTAAAATAAACTTCAGGACCTTTCCCAATGTCTTAGTTGTGCAAGAGGATTTATGTGTCAAGTTTAGGCTTCTTTTAGGTGTTTTATGTGTGAGGTTCTTTAAAGGTTGAATATTTTGTTTAAATAATACAACAACAAATATAAAGTGCAGAAAATAATAACCATCAAACTCACAACAATAACAACATTATAAAGGAGTTCACCCCCAACTGGGCTACATCTCCTTGAGCCTCCATCAATGGACTAGGCTCTCTGGGATTAGTTTGTCTAAAATTATTTTACAAGATGCTTCTCAACTCCAATGGATTTACTGAATGTACCATTTGGTTCATAATACATAAAAACCCCAAAAATGACTATTAGAACTATGAAAACAGACCATGGATCATCCGTGCATGACCTCTTCTACTGGTGGCCTTGAGCTTCCCTGAGATTCCTTGTGGAAACAACACCTGTAAAAGTCCTCAAATGCCTCTAAAACCTGTCCTAATGAGTTCATAGCATCTCAATTAGTCAAGAATGACTATTCAGTCACTGAAAATGGACTTAGGCTCCCTTGGACATGACCTCCTTCAATGGTGGCCCTAAGCTCCCTGGAGCTTTCTAAAACTTCCCTGTAGAAAAAACTATAATAGAAGTCTCCAAATGCCTTTGAAAACTATACCAATGGATTCAGAACATCAAAAAACACTTAGCTGGGCTTTTTCGGCACCTCATTTGGCCAAAAAAATGAAGAAGATAGGCCTCCTGCAAATTTCTCCTTCAAGCTTGTTGTCTCTCGTTCTCGAAAACACACTCCTATGTGAGTAACCTGGCTTCTGGTATTTTCCCATGCCTAAACCTAGCATGTGCATCGCTCCCACAAATTGCATCATAATATAGCACCGTTAGCGAACCTAGGCCCCAAAACGCGGAGGTGTTGGGGGCATGGGGGACCATATGGCCATGTCCCAGTGCTAAAAAAGGGCACCATTGCTAGATTGTCTGTGGGCACACCAAGTGTCTGGCGCATGGGGTTGGGAACCATTTAAAAACACGTGTGACAAAATTGTGTTGAGTTTGTATGATTTATGCGCATAAAACCGAGGGTTGGGGCTAAGCCCCAGCCCGGACTGCGCCCCAAACCACACCACATTCAAATTTAAATATAAACCACAACATATATATAATAAAACATAATGTGTGGTGCGCTAGTTGGGAAGACCTTGCCAAGAATTTAGGCCTACATGGAGGTCCGAGATTCAACTCCCATGGACTCCACTATAATTTTACACCAACCTTTAACACGGTGCTGCGTGGCAGCCCATGCTTGGGCCACATGGCACCACCCCATTTGCCAACAACGATGCCACGTGTCTCAAACTCATTTGCCCATGCATATGTCAAATCAGCACTTGCCACATCATCTTTCCAACTCATCACTTGCCATGTCATCTTTTCCAAATCAGCTGACACGTGTGGGTCCATACCCTGCCACGTCGGCCTGTATGGACTATACAGTCAATAATTTTTTTGCTTGTTTGGAAAATCAAACAGAACATGATATCTCACTCATCCGATGTCCGTTTGAACCCGTTCGAAGTGCATTGGGTTCGTGAGGATGAGGCCTACATACTTGTTTGTTTTGAAGCGATTCTAAAAACTTTCTTTTTTGGGCTAAATTTTGAACCCTGGTCCAGATTCTGATCATTTATAAAGGATGCTAGCACCTTATTTGCACACTCACTCATGTTCTCTGCAATAAGAGGATAAAGTGCACAAGTCTTGGAGGAGTAGCTTCTGCAACTGGGGGGTGGCATCAAGGAGGGTTTTGGTCTATCTCTTGGTATCTCTTGGTTAAGTGGTGCGCTACTCTTCCTATTGAAGGAGTAGAGGAGGATCTTCTGTTCGGTTTTTGGTATATCTATATTGAGGAAGTTTTTGCTGGGTTTTACTCCCCATGAGGGTTTCCTAGGATAATTTGTGTGTCTCTATTTTTTCTGTGATTTCCTCTCTTGCAATGATCTTATTTATGCAGCTAATGTGCTAAATGATTATAATAATAAAGAAGAATCATAATTTCTAGTTGTATAAGTAAAACTTCAACAATAGTTGATTACTCAAACCCATATAAAAGACATCTTGTGTTTATATCTTCAGATCATATGAGAAATTATAAGAGTTCATTGGTCCTAGGGTACATTTCATAGGCTAGTGATCTAAGAGAAATAAACCCTAGTGATTCTGATGGACCACTATATAGTAGGATTTCAAGGCCCATCTTACAACTTATGTGGTTTATTTTGTTCCCTAAGAGATTAACGCCTACATCAACCATATGTATTCAAGTCATGTGTCATAAATATCCATATTTGGTGGGATTGACACGTTGATGCCATAACATGTTTGTGTCATTAACATTGGCTACCATAGAAACACACTCGTTTCCTTTGAGGAAAGATTATTTCCCACTATGCAGAGTAGGTGTTACCCTAAGAATATTAAGGTGATAATGGAGCAGAAAGAGATGGGTAAGACTACCTAGAAATAACCATCAAATGGACAATTAGTAGGATGGAGTTACCTACGAATAAGGATAGTAATTCTAGCCTAAGGGATCTTTGATGAAAATGAGAAAGAAGGAATAGATTCCATGGGTGAAGGAGGAAGGAGGAAGGATATACTTTTTGAAGTTTTGTCTTAAACATGTTTGTTTCTTGTAATAATACCAAATCTAGATATTCCTTTAAAATTTCATTTTGAGTGCTTTGAATTTCATATTGATCCTATTCCCCTCACATCTAGTAAATCACTTTCATTTACATGGTTTGGGCATTTTTGAAATATCTATTTTTCTATCCAATTGATTCTATTAGCTAGAGTCTACTTCTTTCTACCTTGTTGATAATCTATGTCTTATTACTGTCTCCTTGCTTTCCCTAATTTGATCATATTAATGATCATATTCATGATTGTTTCTATGCATAAAAGGTTCATGCTGAAAGTCTAGCACCTATTGATATGAACATTTGAAAACCTCTAAGTCAATATTATCGAAAACCAGTTTCTCTCAATTTATATCTATACAATATCCATGCATAAAGAGTTGTTAGTGGTCAATCGTCTATCTTTGAAATACAATCTTCATTGCAATTGTTAAAAGGGTTAGTGTATAAACACACGTACTTTGTCACTACAAGGATAGTGGTAGTAAACATACTACTAAACCCATCTAGTGAGGTGATAGGATATGACCATCAACAAACCTCCAATAAGGATAAATCCCCCAGGATCAATGCCACTTGATGATGATTGTTGTTCCATTTAGCTTACTAATCTATGGCTCCACTAACATTACCATATCTAAAAGGGAAGTACCATATCAATAGCAATCAAATATAAGGGTATACTAAAAGGGAATACCTTAGTAAATATATATAATAGATGTGTCCTCTTATGACAGTGGGACAAGCATGCTTTTCTCCAATCTAGGATAATTACAATGAAGCATAGATAGCATACAACACTCGAGGAAAAACCCTTCTTGTAAGAAGCTGTAGGTGGGGGTTATCTATTTTGATAAAGATGTTGCTAAGGACTTTCACTTGGCCCAACCATTTTATGTAGTTTTATCTCATGGGAAAGACAACCGACAAGTAGCTAAACTTCTTTTGAGGGATTTGAACCTAGGAGTGGGGAATCAACTTGAATATTTCATCTTGAAGGGACTATTTCTTGTGATCTAATGAGAATATGCTCTCTTCTTTTTCATAGTGTGGTTTGAATTATCAATTTAGAGAGATAATTTTATAGTAAGAGAGGGATTGAAAGTTGGACAAGAATCCTCATTCTTAGATGAACATGTCACAAATTTTTAGAAGTCACATATGACTAATATTTAAAAGTGCACCAAATATTGGGTGTATCTATATAAGTAAATCTTTATTAAAATACCCTTTTTATAGGATGGCCTTGTGGTTTAGGTGTTATTTTTCATTTAACCTTCTTTATATATGTCAACTTAGATCCTTAGGTATTGCATTTCCATTCTAGGTTCATGTTGATATTTATTGTTGATTAATTTGGTCCATGCCTTATATCAACATTCTTTTCTAAGGAATTATGCTATCCTCTATTACTGGATTACACAAGATTCATATTAGTGTTCGAATGGGTTTTATTTTCTAGCACTATTTCAATGGTTATAATTCCTTCCTGGGATATGATGGAGCTTTGATACCCTTCACAAGTTTCTCTCATATTGGCTTACAAATCTTCTTAAAACAATTCTAGAGGTGAAAATTGGAATTTAACCCAAACTGAAGCATTGGAGGCAGTTTGCATTGGGTTTAATATGACATCCAATGTTTCATTATAGGTCCTATTATTTAAACACAAATATCTAAATTTATTTGCATAACAGAGAATCTGTATTTCCAAGCATACACCACTTGCTAATGTGAATATAAACCAGCTTGCAAACAAATATTCCTAAGAGAGAAATATTGATTTTGGTGCCTTGCTCACACAGTGGGTCTCCTCTTTCTCACTGTGGATCTCCTCTTTCTCACTGTGGGTCTCATCTTTTTCTCGCACTGTGGGTCTCCTCTTTTGCTCACACTGTGGGTCTCCTCTTTTGCACTGTGGGTCTCCTCTTTTGCTCACACTGTGAGTATCCGTCTCTCTCCTCTTACGGTCGCACTGTGGCCGACTAGCTAGGGTATCTATATCTGTCCTCTTATGCTCACATTGTGGTCGACTAGCTAGGGTATCAGGCTCTGTAGACAGTCACATTGTAGGCTAGCAAGTTTGGTTTCGTTCTAAGTTTTTTTATATTTTTTTATTTCATAGTAAACAATACAATATATATTATATTAATTATAAAAAAATATAATATAAATATATAAATTATAAATATAAATATAATTAATATAAATTATATAAACTAAAATTAATATAAATTATATGTAGGTTGGGGTTTAGGAATTATATGAGTGTGTTCCTTTTAAAATTCATTGGGGATTGAGTGTGTGATGTATCTATATGGCACATAAAGTATGTTAGAGTATCTATATGGCACATAAGGTAGTGATAAGAGACAATGAGTTATTGAGGTTGAAGAAAATATGGGTTGAAGTGATTAGAGGTTACATGCTTATAAAGGTTATATGCTTTAGGGGTTTTAGGATATAGAGGTTAAAGGGATTTTGGAGTAAGGGGTTATAATATTTACAAGTTAAGTTAATGATTAATATATGGGTTATAAGGATTCTAAACAATAGAGGTTAAAGGTTTATGAGTTGCATGGGTTATGGTGATATTAGTTAAAGGACTTACATAATATAAGTGTTAATAATTATACGGGTTATCGCTATTCAGAATTAGGTGATATGGGTCTAATGGGGTTATATGGGTGAGGCTTTAGGGATATAAGTTATAGGTTGAAGGGGTTACTATTTTAAGGTTTGTATTTATATGAATTCAATGTTATAAGGGTTGGGGTTTATAAGGGGTTATGCGAAATGGGTTATATTGGTACTATTTAAAGGGGTTAAGGGTTATGTGTTGACAATTAAGGTTATAAGTGTTAAGTTATATACTTTAGAAGGATTAGGGTCTATAAGAGTTAGTATTTATGGTTTGGAAGGGACAATTGTTAGGGGTAATAAGGTTTGAGGTCTATAATGGTTATAGGGTTTGAGAGTTATAATGGCTATAATGGTTCTAGGGTTAGAGTTGATAACTTATAGAGTTCAACAAATATGTGTTATAAGAGTAAAAATGTAGTGTGTTATATGAGTTAAGAATTACCATTGATGCATGTTGGAGGTAAGGGGTTATAGGGGTTAAGTTATAGAGGATATTGGTTAAGTTATAAGGTTTAAGTTGGGATATAATAGTTAATATTTATTGGTGCTATGACTTATATATTTTAGGGGTGATAAGTGTTAAAGGGTTACGTGTGTTGAAAATTAAAAGGTTTATAGTGTTTAAGTGATGATAACGGTTACAGATTATAATCACTAGGGGTCACAATGTTTCTTTTCTTACATTAAGGGTCATAATGGTTGGGGGTGATAAAAATTAAATGGATTAGAGATTAGGGGTTATTTTTGAGGGAATATAGTGGTTATGGGTTGTAGTGTTATGGAATAAGAGTTATAGAGGTTAAGGGTCATATCCAAATGGGTGAAAATTACAAATGTAATAGTTTTTAGGGGTTATAGGTGTTATCAATTAAGGATTAGAGTGATAAATTATAGGTGTTTGGTGTTATGGATTAGTGGTCATAGGGGTTTAAGTTTTTAGAGATTTAAGGTTATATTATGGGTTGATATGGGTTAGTGGTACAATGTTATAGAGAGTGGGGGTTATATATATGTTCTATATGTTCTAAGAATTAATGATAATATGATTTAATGATTATAAGGTTTAGGAATTATATGGGTAAGAGTTAAAAGCTTTATAGTCTATTGGCATTAAGGGTTATGTGTGAGAGGTTATTAGTGTTGGTTTTATGAGTTAGGGGATATGATATTACGAGTTATATGATAGTAGTTAAGAGATATATGGATTAGGTTTTACTATGGTTAGGTGTTACAAGGGTTAGGGGTTAGGTAATTTAAGTATGCATTACTAGTTATGTGTGTTTATAAGGGTTTAGAGGTTAGGGGTGATGATGGTTATAATAGGTAGGTGTTATGGGGTTAGGGATGATATTGCTAAAGGTTATAAGTTGGAGGGGATATTGGTTATACTAGATGTTATACAGGGTTTGGGGTTATAGTTCTCATAGGCATTAGGGGTTATAATGGTTAAGAAGATAAAGAGGTTATATGGATTAAATTTAGAAGGTATAAGACATGGTTATAAGGGTGATACAAAGTAGGACGAAAGGGTTTATATAAATTATATATATTGTGATGGTTAGTATTCATGGTGATTAATGGCTAGTATAAGTAAGATGTATTAGTGGTTTCATGTTATATGGATTAAGGTAAATATAGTTATTCATTTTTGCATTGGAATTTATAGGGATTAGAAGTTGGGATTTAAGGGTTATTGGGATTAGAAGTGTGTGTTTGTGATTGAATATTAGGTTTTATAGGGTTTAAGGGTTCTAACATTTATAAAGTGTAGGTGTTATATTATGGGGACACAATGGATGAGGATTATGACTTAGGGGTTATAAGATTTATTTAAGTGAGAGATTATAATATTAAACATTAGGGAAGAGATGAGTTATATGGTTTTATAGTTAGGGGTTATAGTGGATAAGGGTTATAGAGGGTAGGGATTGATGAATATACATGTTCTAAGCATTAATGATAATGAAATTTAATGTTTATAAGGTTTAAGAATTATATGGGTAAGAGTTATAAGTGTTAGGGTCTATCGACATTAGGGGTTAGGTGTAAGAGGTTATTAGTGTTAGGGTTTATGAGTCATGAGATATGAGATTAAGGGTTCTATGCTAGTAGTTAGGGATTATATGGATTAGGGTTTGCAACAGTTAGGTGTTATAAGGGTTAGGGGTTAGGAAATTTAAGTATTATGGGTTATTAGTTATGTTTGTTAAGGATTTATAGATTAGGGGTGATGATGGTTATAATAGTTATATGTTATGGGGATAGTGGTGATACTTATAAAGGTTATAATTTGGAGGGGATATCAGTTAGATTAGATGTTATATAGGGTTTGGGGTTATAATTGTTATAACTATTAGGGGTTATAATGGTAACTAATATAAAAGGGTTATATGGATTAACGTTAAAAGATAAAAGTGCTAGGGGTTTGGGGTTATAAGGGATATTATGCTTATATCAGTTTATAGTGGTAATTATAAGGGTGATGTGTGAAAGGTTATTGTGGTAATTATAATTTTTAGTTGTTATAGCCCGATTAGTATTAGAGTTTAGGAGTTTTAATTTCTGAATATTAAGGATCATAGATTGTAAGAATAAAGGTTTTATATAAATTATATATATTTTGATGGTTAGTGGTCATGGGATTAATGGCTAGTATAAGTAACATGGATTAGTGATTACATGTTATATGGATTTCGACGTTGGCCCCATTCACAGTTCACTGTTGCCCATGTCTAGTCCTAGTACAATGTCTTTTTCGTTGTTCCTTTTAAAATTTGTTTTACAGTACACACGTTCCTGCATCTAGTACTGTAAGGGAATATGTTTATAGTGTTGATTAAACAATGAATGAAAAAAAAGGTATTTTTCATCACAACTATGGCACACATACATTTTATATATAATGTAGAACTTGAAAGAAAAATGAATAAAGGCTGATGCAAACTTAAGACTTGCAGTGTCAACCAATTTGTGTACTTTGAAAGAAAAATAGGGTTTATGGTTTACATGATGAATTGATGATGGAAAAAAGTTGGTGTGTGAGTCAAATTTGAGTCCAAAAACCGTCCCATATCGTTAAGGCATGAAAATAGTCTATCCATGTCAAGTTTCAGTGCATACAAAAAAAATTTGAAAACATTTCAATGTTGGCCCCATTCACAGGTCATTGTTTCCCATGTCTAGTCCTAGTATAATGTATTTTCATTGTTCCTTTTAAAATCCGTTCAACAGTAAACACGTTACCACATATAGTGTTGCAAGGGAATATTTTTATGGTGTTGATTAAACAATGAACGAAAAAGAGGGATTTTTAATCACAACTATGACACACTTACATTGTATATACAATGTAGAACTTGAAAGAAAAATGAAGAAAGATTGATGAAAACTTAAAACATGCGTCAACCAATTTGTGTACTTTGAAAGAAAATTAGGGTTTCTTTATATGATGAATTGATGATGGAAACAAGTGGGCGTGTGAGTCAAATTTGAGTCCAGAAACCCTCCCATATCGTTAAGGCATGCGAATAGTCTATCCATGTCAAGTTTCAGTGCATACAGAAATAGTTTGAAAACATTTTAATGTTGGCCCCATTCACAGGTCATTGTTGCCCATGTCTAGTCCTAGTACAATTTCCTTGTAAAATTCGTTCGACAGTACACACGTCCCCGCATCTAGTACTACAAGGGAGTATTTTTATTCTATTGATTAAGAAATCAATGAAAAAAAGGGATTTATGGAATCACAAATGCAATATGTGATATAAAAATGGTCATTTCAAATGCATTTGTAATATGACGTATGGTTCTCATGTTTGTCCAAGGAATGCTCTAGGGTCAAAAAACAAGGTACAAGATCATAGAAAGTTCCTTAGGGATGCATGGGCCATTCATCACAGTCATTTTTATAGTGTTGATTAAACAATGAACAAAAAGAGGAATTTTTCATCACAACTATGACACACATACATTTTTCAATGAAACCTAAGAACCTAGCATCCACGTCATCCATTACCAGAACAATGGCTTATATTTTTGAATTAATGCCTTGTTCTAGATAGGTTTTGCAACAATGTGTTTCTTTGACAAAAGATTGAGATTGATCATATTTTTTTCAAACACGACAAAAATTTAAATTATGGTTGTCATTCATTGGCTTATACAAAAATATAAACATAAAAATGTAAATCCCTGGGATGACATACCTACATCGTTCGTATGATTAGGCACAGTTGTGCATATCTCCTCTTGGTTTCAAGAATAGTTCATTCTCTACTAAACAGGGGCAACCATGTTAAGGTGGAATCTCTAATTATCCCCCCCCCC
>ML783376.1:130533-150651 GCA_009831015.1 Picea engelmannii | reverse complement strand
AACAGGAGAGGATCCCTTCCATAATAGGATCCATTGTATGGTGTTGCCCTACCCTAAGGGTTTGATGGTAATAAAGGAGATTTTGCATATTGTTCTTGTATATCTATTTTGGTGATTTTGTATTCAGTATTAAGTTCTTAACATAGGTGTTCGATGTATGGCAACCTATTGAATTGCATCGAGTAACTTTTCATTCCTCGTGGAAGCCCATTCGTTCCTTAACGACATTCACGAAACATCAACAAATTGAAATTAACACTAATTAATCAAACAAAATGAAATTAATACTAATGAAATTAACCAAAGATTTATATAATATGTCATACATAAATAATTTGCATACCTTGATGATTTCTAATATATTCGAACTTCCATAGGCGAGGTGTCATTCTTCATGGTTTTTATTCCATTCTCTTCTTTACAATTGAATTTTTCTATGTCTATAGTTCGATAACTATGGTTCTTAGGCAAAAAGTGTCTATACTCATCAAACACTTCCTTTCCTAAACTCCTTGAACGATGAGATTTTATCCTGGGACCACAAACTGGGCATGCAAATTTACCCTTTGTTTGAAGGCCTACAAGATTTATGAATTAATGTAGCAAATTAGAGTTACAATTTAAAATAATGCATGATATTTTCAATAAATATATATAATATTAAATCACAAAAGAAAATAACAATATACCAAAAAAATGTGTTAACCTGGGAACATCATGAATTGTCCATGATAGTATTCCATGGAATTGAAATTGTTTTTTCCCTATTGGTCTAGAGATGTCATACATAGTGACACCAACCCATAACTTCAACAACTCATCGATAAGAGGCTCAATATATACGTTCATATATTTAACCTGGTACTTACCTAATTGGTTCAACATACTGCATGATTAATTATACTTATCTAGATGTCCTTATATATAAAATAAATAATTACAATGCATGAAACAAAGAAATGAAATATTTTGGCATACTTTAAAGAAAATAAAATATAATTAAATACTTGGAACAATAATTGCCAACATTGTGTGCTCTCTCTTGATCAACCTCCAAGGAGGAAGGTTATTGTTTATAACAAAAAAAGGCAACATTGAGTACGTAGAACGAAGCTCTCCAAATGGATTGAGACCATCATCTACCAACAAAAGTCTAACATTACAAGGTTCTTCTTTAAAAATTGACACTTTTCTTCGATGTACTTCAATGCATATCCATCTGTAGATATTCGAAGAACATTGTCTTGAATTCTATTCTCTGCATGGAAATCTATAAACTGTGCTATACTTTGGCTCCTGAACAACCGCCAGAAATGTGGAATTATCGGAATATAATGAAGAACTTTTTGAGGCACCTTATTTGATGCTTTATTGGTTTGATATATACTTATTTGAAATTGTGGGAATTCATTTTCTAATGCATATTGTCCATAGTATATGAAATGATCATTAGTGCATGCATCAATATCTTGATACTCCATTCCAATTTCTTTTATAATCACAGATATTTCTCGATATGTGCGTGAAAAAATATTTGACATCAGTAATAGAAATTCACCTAACAATCTACAAAATTCAAAACAATAAGTCAATGTAAACAATATTAATCATCAATATTGCATCCATACTAATTTACAAATTAGAAAACAATAGCAATATAGGAAAAAAATGAGTCTTTTAAGTATTTGTGAACATGCAGGCATAAATAATTAACAAATTAAATACCTTAGTATCTGTGTGAGGCATGTGTTTTGATAAACCATTCAAAACCTTCAAGTTCACCAACAACAATATAAAATATAGAAGATTTATTTTTGAGCCTTCATAAATAGGTTGACGTGACTTCTCAAGTAGAGGATCAACATCATGACTATCATCCTGGTTTTCCTCATCCATTGGACCAAATGTGTCTTGGATAAATCTATGTATCTTATCTTCCTGATTTGAATCACTAACATTATCTCCATCCATATCATCATTAATAACTTGATCAACAACTTCAATATTCTGATCTCAAAGTTCATCACCCTGTAAAGAAGTATTTCTGCTAGTACTTGGGAAATAACTCTCTAGAGGTCAACATTTTGGGGGCATCGTCTATATATTTAAAAACAACATAGAAAATTTAGTGTGTATAGAAAATATAAAAATCCCGATAAGAAATATCACTAAAATTCATGACATGATGATTAATACAGAGAATACATTAAATATTGAATCCTCTTACCAAGGGATGGTATTCATAACCCCCTTCGGTGTGGCCCTTCTCCCTACAATGTCTTTCAGTTGTTGTTATTAAAAGTCTTTTTCTTTGTAATCCCCTACAATCATAGCAAGGGAAATAACATTTTCCATCACCCCTCGCCTCTAATGCCACTCTTAACTGAGCAATCTTACTGTAATTTTTATTCATAGTGACAAATCCTTGTACTGACAAGTAATTGTCTTACCTACACCATACCAAACAGTAAGTTGTCAAATTTTTATATGTTATCTACTCCTTCATGATATTTTTTCTACTCCTTTCAATTATGATATGTTTATTTACACTGACCTACAATCCTCACAATTATTTCTTCTAAGACATTTTGACATGCGTTTTTTTTTATTATCGATTAACTATTAATATCGATATGCTTCAATTTTTACTTTAGAGTAGTGTGTATTGAATCACCATGGAAAATAATTACACACCATTTAACGAAAGTGGTCAAAATTTCTCAAACTTGAATCACTTGACACCATACACTAGCCTCTAAGTTGTTTTGTAGATAAAATGTCAATATTTGAAATTCACCACTAAAAAAATAATGCCATCCACTTGTCATCCACAATTGGGTTTGGTTGGTTTAAATTATGACGTGTTGATTTTAAGCTACATACAATGGTCACAATTTTATTCTACTTACAGTGGTGACAAATTTAGTTTCTAAGACACTTTGGCATGTTCTCATTTTTCATTGTCTGACTAGTAGATTTCATCATGAAATTTTTATATTTTAGCTACTCCTTATTAATAGTGTATAAACAAGTTACATCAACTACAAACTAGAGTTAATCACTACATCTAGAATTGCGTGTGATTATAAAAAATTGAGAGAAAGAACATCACATAAGAATACAATGTTATATGCCTAACCTAACCTAATACTAGACTAAAAATATGACATTAATATATATAGGCACAACATCATAGAAACACAAAAGTTAGAGAGCTAACAAGGTCTCTAAGGGATAGGATTAGACCTAATAGGATTTTTTTTCCACTTTCTATTTCAAACATTAGTCCAACCAGTAAAGTTGTTATGAGTTGGTGGTTTTGTAATAAGGATTAAATTTACATAAGGAATTGTAGGCTCAAATTAATCTAGATTGACAATGCCATCTGTTTTTAATGTTTGAATTGACTTATTGATGGAGTAATTTTCCCTCTTCTTAAAATACTTCTTCGGAAAATATTTTTCTTGACATTTCACATGAATTTCCATAGAATATACTAACTAGATCCAAAAACAAATGACATAAATATTTTGAAATATGGTACTGAACATATAATATATTATCAAGGGAAAAACAAGATACATGAAATTTCTTTTGAACAAAAATTTACAAGTTAAATGAGTACATAAATAAAAAATCATAATAACCTTGCAAGTTCAAAATCTGAGCTATGTAGATTGCGAATTGGAGTTGTTCAACAGGTGCGTGACGGAAAAAAAAAATAGCTCAAAGAAAATCCACAAACAATGTCGCAACTATAGAAAATGTGTCGCAAAGTCTCTTAAAGTCAGGTATATATAGATCGATTATCGTCGATATAGCGACAAAAATCCCTGAGTTGACTCGAAAAAGTCAACTAGACATTGCAAGCCATGTGTGTTAGTGGATGTTTTTTGAGGTATGCAATAATTGTCGCTATAGCAACGAAATTTAGTGGCAATAGCAACGAAAATCCCACCCAATTTAAAAAAAAATGAAAATAATGGAAACGTGGAAAATTTCCGTGGAATAATCCACCCATATGTAGTGGTGTGCCCTCTCATTGCCTAGTGGCAAAGTTGTAGTTTTATTTAGATATGTGATTGAGGAGTCCAAATGAATAGAAATAAAATAATAAGTTTTCTTGGAGTAATGATGAGTGTAACTCCATGTAGAGCTCGACAAGACCTTTCCAACAGTATAAAGAGTGCACAAAATAAAGTTCGAAATAAAAAATTATGGTAAAAATACCAAAGATGTAAATTGTCCAATGTGTTGTGTTGCACCATTTTTAACTTTCGGTGCAGTACACCTTATGTCACACCTATCCTAAAATTTAGTGTGATACATTTTTAAACCTGGGAAAATTTTTGTGTATTTAACTAAAAGCTATTTTAGTGTGATATGTCACACCTCCTTTAAAATTTTGGTGTGATAGGTTTAGTGTGTCACATCCTCTTACACTTTTGGTGTAGTAAGTATTCCACTTAATAAAAAACTTATCAAAAATTATGTGCCCCTTTAAACCTTATATTATGCACCCTTTTAGATTTTTATTTTTTTTTGTCTCATGTGCACTTTATTTAAACTTTTTGGTATGCACACCCTTTAAAAACTTTTGTCTAATGTGCTCTTACAACATTGTAATGATGCATACACTTTTTCTTAATGTGATCCTTTGAAATCATTTTATCCTTTGTGTAATGTGCTCCTTTGTGTATCACACTTATTTAAACTTTTGTGTGATATGCTTTGAAAACCCTTTTTTTGTGTATCACACTTATTTGAACTTTTGTGTGATATGCTTTGAAAACCATTTTTTTGTATCACACTTATTTGAACTTTTGTGCGATATGATTTGGAAATCCTTTTTTTGTATCACACTTATTTGAAATTTTTTGTGATGCGATATTCTTTGGAGTTTATCATACTTCCACAATTGTTTTGGTTGGTACGGAATTATTTTGGATCTATATTTATGTGTCCCTTTAAAATTTGGATGATACATGCCACACAAACCTTTGCTTAATGTGCACACATCATGAAATTTTGGTGAAGAAGCCTTATCTCATGTGTATCACACAAAAACAAAGTTTAGGTGCGACGCAATTTTGAAATCGTGTCTTCACGTGTATTGCATGAAAACAATGGGTGCAATACACATTGAAACCAACATAGTTACCAACTTAACGAGAACTCTACAAAGTTCTCGTTTTTTGGGGGGTCCAAGTTTTTGCCCCGTTTTTAAAAATGGTGCTACCCATAACACCCTCCTCATTTTTTAGGTGGTTTTTCGATATTTTAAATTTTTTGATATACAATGTTTCCACATTGTTTTTTTAAATGCTTATTTTTCATTTTTTTTCATTTTTTTTCTAAATTTTTTGTTTTTTTATTCAACGATGTTTTTAGTCATTTTCCATGCTTCTTTCAATCTTAAAAATATTTTTTACCATTTACGTTTTTGAAGTTACAATTTTTCATATAATTTTGTCTCCTTAATTAATTTATTGTTCCATATTTTTTAAATATAGTGAAAAACATAATTTTTAACACATTGTGTACCTTTACTTCGATACATCGAAAAAACATTGTAGTTAAATAACACTATTTTTTAATATTTAACAAACAAATACACATTTTATAGCCATATATAACAAAAAACCTATACATTTTGGTACATATTCCTTAAAATAACATGTCAAAAAAATCTTTTTTGTGGACATAATTGAACAAAAAAAGGCAAAATTTTATAAAAAATTATCATTTTCTTTCATATTCGTATACATTTGAAGTAAAAAATGACAACATTTAATAAAATTTTCCAATTTATAGTGATTTACATACAAATAAAATGAAAAAAATAGTAAAAAAAAGACTCATCACAAAACAACAATAGATACATATTTATTCTTATTTTAAAATCTGAAAGTCAAAACATTATAGTTATAGCTCATAAAAAATTTGGAAAATTGAGCATCATCTTCAAAGGCATATTTAAAATAATCAACAATATCATATATCTCAAATTCATCATTCTCAACAGACATTATCATCTTCTTCGACGTAATTTTGTGTCTCCATTGTGTCATTTTGTTCTTCCATTGGTTTTTTGATATCTGCAAGTTATCCAAACTGATTCTTCCCAATCATTCCTCCTAATGGTACTTGAGGCTCCTTTGACAAATTTTCCACCTTTTATTCACTAAAATCTCCTTTCCTCAAGCCAACTTCTTGCATTTCATCTGGAAAAGTTGGAATAGCATTAATTCTTTGTTGAATAAAGTTGCACTGCATTGGGTCACCTTCAATGGCTATGAAATTCCTTTCTTTCTTTAGGAAACATGCTAATGTTGCACCTAATCATCAAATACAAAATAAATAATGAAGTTAGATACTGTAAAAAGACATAAATTAAAAATAATATAAGATTGAAGTGTGATTTCATAAATATTAGATCATAATTCTTACTTGAACTTGAGAACAAATCCAAAACCCAATCTCCTTCATTTGAAAATGTATCTATAAGATAATTAATTAATGATTGTGGTTTTTTATAAATGTTAACCATCTCTCCTTTCAAATATTTTTATTCATATATTATCTTTCTAACCACATCATTGTATACCAATATACTACTAGGAGTCTCTCCATCATTTGCATTACAATAATTGAATTATAAGAATCATCTTTTGTCTAGGTTGCAATATGTATACTCTCAAAATCATGTTTAAATGATTCTCTATTGGAGCTCTGAATATTAGGCTTGTGCATGCAACATAAATAAGTGCAAATTCAATTAACTTGTCAATTAATAAAATTGTTTTCTAATCTTAATTGTTAAACATAGACTTTTAATATCTTACCAAATAAACTCCATCCTTGCCTTTTCTTTCCCCTTGAAGCTTGATTGTACTAATCTTTGTTGTGTGTCTGAATGAAATACTAGAAATCTCCAAAATGGTGATGTTGTAACTTCTGTAAATCCCATAACCACTTTATTGAAATCTTGGTAAGTATAAGGCTCAGTATCATATCCAATGTTTTGGATATTATAACCATGAGGGATATCCACAATAACTAGGGAGTATTATTTTTTAGGAACAATATTTGCAAGTGGTTCAAAATAACCTAATATCACTTTATATTGAAAAGTGTCGAGCCCATTCCAAATGTGGTGATCAAGGGTGTCATCAAGTTGAACATTTTGAACATGTCTCCTTTCTCTTTCAAACTTGGCTTTTTGAATAATTTTTTTGAAAGTTTCAAGTACTCCATATGCATTCTTCTTTGGCATATTTAATGAAACAAACAAACATATAGTTATATATCTATAAATATTAAAATATAAATAAATTAACTTACAAACAAATAATATGAATGTAATAAATCAACATACCTTTTTGAATGCAACAAAAAATTGTTTCAATACTACTGAAGAGCTTGAATATGTATAGTTGAGTTTAATATCATTCCAACTTTATTCATTCAAAATCTTGACCATTTCCTCATGTATTTTCATATACACCTTGTGACTAAATAAAACAAAAATAATGTTAAACTAATATGTCAAACTGAAAAAAAATAATTTTATTGTCCTAACAAAAATAAAAATAACTCAACAAACTTACTTTTTAAATTCATCACACATTTCTTCCATTGACAATTCTCCTGACCTAACACATGATAATATAGAACTATGATAAGTTTATCATCCTTCACTCGTTGTATTGATCTCCAAGGTGTTATAGTCATATCATATGGAATATTTTTTATGTTAGGACCTGTCTTACTTGTTCCACATATCAATGGTTTATCCTTCTTAACTCTCTGATTTTTTATACTAATATTTTCCCATAGGGTGAGTATCTCGTCTATCAAATCCCATACCTATCCAGTTCTAAATCCCAATTGAAAATAACTATCCACAGTTCTAAATCTATCACTTCCTTTGTGATTTTTTTTTCTTTTGTATTTTCATCATCAAGTGGGAATCTTATTTCCATACAACATTGATTCTGAAACTTAACATCAACATTTGATCTCTCCCCGCGACATATTTCAGAAAATTCATTATGGATAAATCTCACCCTTTGAATGAAAGTCAGAAATTATGTACTCATTGTCTGTGTTATGATCCCATGCTAGTAACTTTTCTACTGAATATGTTAAACCGACATAAATTATGCATTTGACTATCTCAAAAAGAGGATTATTGGGATATTATTGCATCAATTCTCTTCTAGCCTCTGTGAAATGATTTCCTCCAATCACATAATATTTGTAGTCAAAACATTTTGATCTATCAAATTCTTCCCTCGTAGGAAATTCCATTGGGCGAACAAGAACTAGGTAGTAAACCACATGTGCATATGGATTGTACCTAATCAATGCCTTCAAATTGTGAATATGAAAGTGATACGCTTTTCTAATTTGATATTTTTCTTGCCCTTCTGTGGGTTTATAAATTTGTTTCACATTCAACTGAAATGTGTGGCCATAATAAACTAAGTTTTCCATCCTCATTCTATTTCAAATGGCATTTTGTGTTGTTTTCATAATACCATCTTCTAGATCAGCACCTGGTGTTAATATTTCTCTGCTACCTTTAGGACTTTGACTATAATACTCTGAGTTAACGATGGCTTCTTGAACATTATCAACATTTGTTTTCTTCGTCTTATGATTTAAATGTGTTTTATTTAAATCAATGATTTTTTCATAATCAATAGGAATAGACGCACCATTAGCCATCGCTCTTTTGTGTTTATCTTGTTTATTCTTTTTGCGAGAAGGAGTGATAACCTCATTGGGAACAATCTTAACAAAATATTCATTTGGAGTTTCCTCATTTTCAATTGTAACCATTTTAGGATTTCTAGAATGAATATTTTTCTTTCTTCTTTCATGTTCTTCTCTGTCTAGTCTTGCAGGTTCAACCTCCATTACTTTCCGTTTATTTTTCCTTCCTTCTTGTGTCTTTTCAATATGAAAAACATTGATGAAATCCATGATATTATTCTCTGTAGAGAAAATCCCCACTAACATATGTGAAAGTCATTAAGCAAAATCTTGTAAAAATAAAATATAACATTTTCATGTTAAATAAAATTAAAACAAATTACCATGATACTAAAAATAATAAACGATACAAAAATAGAAATTAAAAACTTACATTTCCTTTCTCAATGTCATCAACGATGGATGCACATAATTCTGAAAAAACATTGATTCTTGTTATAATTTCTCAATTTGAAACAATATATAAACTTGATATAAGTTCTGCCTTGTTTGACAAGTGCACAAGCAATATATGTGGCTGGAACCAAACATATATCTCATAACAAGCCAAGTTCCTGATAATTTCCTTGCACATGTTCTAATTCGGCACAATACAAATATATATGAACTCCATTGTTTCCTTGCTTGTCTTTAACAAACCAAGAATATTTTAGTTTGTTTTCACCTTCCACATATTTCCACTCTCTAACATTCTTCATTGCCCTTGATAGCTCAGGTGTTATTCTATCATTTTGTTGCCTAACATTCATGGAGGTTCCAATTGCATTTTTGGATGCCAATATTACAGGCCATGATCCAGATATATTCATAGATAATATATTTCCTGCCATTTTCCTATATTAAGACAAAAAAATAAAATTAGGCCTTTTACATTATAATAAACTGAAAAAAAAAAAAAAAAACATTGAGTATAAGAACTAATTTAAAAAACAAATAAAACAAATTGACCCATATTTAATTTTTTTTTACCCATGGAGTTATTGAGCTAATGCTAGGACCGTGCCTTGGTTGTGGGGGGCTGGGGCGATGTCGGGCATCACCCCAGCCCCCACATCCAAGCCCCAGGCATGGGACCGTGCCTTAGCTACAGGGGGGGCTGGAGCGATGTTGGGAATCACCCCATCCCCCATGGAAAAGCCCCAGACATTGCCCATTAACCACCATGGGCCAAAACTAAAAAAAAATTAATTAAAAAACAATAAAAACATTAAATGTTTTTACAAAACTATACCTAAATTTGACTTTTTTTTCTTTTTTTATCAAAATCTCTTAAGGATTTTGTTAATTTTTTTTGAAAAAAGTATCTATTTTTTAAAAAAGTCAGGTATTTTTTAGAAAACATCTTAAACAAATTTAAGGTTTTTTAATTTTCGCATGAAAAATAAGATAATGTTATAATTGTTGTTTTGGTAAATGCTAAGAATTTAAAAAATAACTAACCTCTGAAATGCTAGATTCTCCTTGAATGTCTTCTCGATGTTTCTCCCTTGTATCTTGCTCCAAATCCTTTAATGAATACTTCCCAAGATATCACACAATCTAAAAAGATAAAACAAGAGTGTGTATATATAACACAGATGATATAAATTACTGTTAGTGTAACGAATGTGGGATAAATAAAAATTAGGTATATTTTCTACATATATACCTAAAATTGTATGGATCATCAATATGTTTAATAAATGTGGGATAAATAAATAAAAATGATAAATATTGTATTTAACATGTAAATAACAAAATAAAAGAGTAAAAGTTGTTTTTAATTTTTAAGGGAAAATAAGCGAAAAAAATGGGGGGGAGGGGGGAGGGGGGGGTTTAGAGGGAAATTATCAGTATGCATGTTATAATAATGTCATAGGGAGGGTGAGAATTTGTACCATTCTATGTTATTAGAGAGAATGGATGGATTCATCAGATAAAGAAGATTTTGTTTCTAAGACATCAACAAATTTTTCGCATACCTCTTCTGTTGGGACTAGGAAATGTGATAGGATTGTTTGTAATGCAAAATGAGGTGACGTATTTTTCATCTAGTCAAAATTTTGATCATAGAGAAAGATATTTTATTCAACATGTTCCTCATGAAATTTCTAAATCAGAGGAATTTGAAGACACCAATGATGAAGAGGAGGAATATCATGGTGATAAATCTATTCAGCAGTTTAATAGTAATGAAAATAATCAAAATGTAGGTCAAAGTGGAGACTATGATCAACTTTTAAATTATTGGGATGAAAATTTTCCTCCAAGAGAGGATCTTCAAGGTATCGATGAATATTTCCAAGCCACCAATGAATATGATGGAGAATTTCCCTCAAGTGGAAATTTTAAAAGCAGTGAAGATGATTATGACAATGGTGGACACTTTTTCCCAAGTGGGGAATTTAAAGACAACAATGTTGGTGATGATGAATTTCCTCCAAGTGAGTATTTTGAAGGTACTCATGAATATTTTCCTCCAAGTGAGGATTTCCAAGACACGAGTAAGGATGATGAAGAATTCCCCCCAAGTGGGTATTTTAAAAGTAATGATGATGATTATGGCAATGTTGGACATTCTTTCTTGAATGAGTAATTTAAAAGAAGCAATGTTGGTGATAATGATTTTCCTCCAAGTGAGGATTTTCTCGCCAATGATGAGGATGATGAAGAATATCTCTAAAGTGGCAATTTTCAAAGTAGTGAAGATGATTCCGCCATTCATGGACACTCTTTCCCGAGTGATAAATTAAAAAGAAACAATGTTGATTTTGATTTTCCTCCAAGTGAGGATTTTCAAGATACTAATGAAGATTTTCAAGGCACTAAGCATGATGATGAAAAATTTCACTCAAGTGGAGATTTTGAAAGCAATGAAGATGATTATGTCAATGGTGGATACAATGTTGATGATGATTTTCCTACAAATTATTATGTTGATGATGATGTTCTTAATCATTCAGCTGCAACAAAATCGAGGTGATCAACATTCTCTAGTTTAGTTTCCTGACAATGTTTTGCTTGATACTCCTTGCGGTGATAAGGAAAATCCTTCTAGTGAGGATGATGAAATAGTGGATATCTTGCAAAAAAACATTGTGTCTAAGACCGGGATTAGGCCTTTTTATATCAATCCAAATCATTCTAGTTATACAAGGTCTAGGAAATAATTTCTCACTAAATCAATTTCCATAAGTGAATTGATTTCAAGTGAATGTTGTCAAAAGAATTGTTTTAAAAGCATGGAATACATGTGTGCCTTGGATAAAAGGAATACATATTTTGTCAATGAATAAGAGCATGCAAAATTCATATTTGATGGGGTGCATGATATCCACTAATACAGGATATGATTATCGGATTAGGAATATTTTACTTTCCATAAAGGATTTTAAAAAAAACCACTCAATTGGTAATCTTTGTTTTATTCAAAAAGATCCTTCATTTTATTCAAAGGTACATCATGGATGAGAGAGAGGTCCATTAACAAACACTACATTGTCATGGATGTGTGATTCCTTTTCCAAACATGGAGAGTGTATTCTGGATAGAGACACAATACATATTCCAGATAATTTCTCAAGGAGGTAAATATACAACTTGTACAAAGGATATGCCGAAGATGTTGAAGGAAATGGTAATTTTACTACATATGCATATTTTACAAGAATACGGAAGAAACAATTCAACAATATCTGTATTTCTAAGATGTCAAGGATGGGGATTTGTAGTATATGTGCTACTCTTAAATCAAGAAGAGATAAATATGAAGGGGCAAAAAGAGGTATGTATTTACTATTTTTTTATTTTTTATTTTTTAAATTGAATAGTTATAAACTAGGAAAACATATGATCAATATTTTCATTTTATGTCATGTGTAAATTCCATAGTCAAAGCACTTCAAGAACATCAGAATCAACAATAAAGTGAAATAAAAAAATTGTAAAAACATCAAAAGAAGTGTTATGATGCTCCAAACAAATATTTAGGTATCATAATTGATGGCATGGACCAGAAGAAAACACTTCTACCACATTTTGTCTGTTCACCCAAAAATTTACAGGAAGAGAATTTCATTCAATTTCACTTGGTTGGTTGTATGGTTTTTAATGGAAAAATGTTTCCAAGGGTTTACTTCATAGCTCCAAATATTCATAATGATGCAAATTTGACCATCACCATAATTCATCATGTGCTCACTCACTGGTCTGGAAATCTTCTTCAAGTTCTCTATCTACAGTTGGACAACACTAGTCATGAAAGTAAAAATCAAATTGTGTTTGGATATCTAAGCATGCTTGTTGAAATTGGAAGCTTTCAAAAGGTGAAAGTTGGTTTCCTTCTTGTTGGACACACTCATGATCATATTGATCAAATGATCAGTCATTTTTTAGTAACGTTGAAGAGGGAAAATGTTGGAAGTCTACCATCATTGATTGAATGTATTAAGAAATCATACATTCGAGAGCCTGTTTTCATATATTACAAGAAACTATTGACATGGAAAGATTTATTCAAGGATCACATCACGAAGAAAAATGTATTAAGCAGCTTAATGGCGTTAGCTTCCAACATCAATTTTGTTTCAAAGCAAGTGATGGGAAAACACTTATATGGGGAAAGTAGTATTCAACTACTACAGAATGGGGGCCTTTATCAGATTTATCATTTTTTAAGTTCAATCTAGATCATCCAGTATTTGCATAAAAGTTATTATTTTTACAATCAGTTGTTGAAATCCATAATGCATAGAGGTGTAATAGAGATGTAGATTATTCTGAATGCTTGGAAGAAATAAAAAAATCCATTAAGGATACATATGAGTACTTTGATTTTCCCGATTCTTTTTGGTGGGAGTATTTTTTCAATAGTCAAAGTGACATAATTTCAAGCTCAACAAATGAAGATACAATGTTGAAGACTCCATTTCATTGGCCACAAAATATGCCAAATGAATATGAAGAAACAAACATTGTTGAAGTTCAACAAGAATCTCAAGATGCTATTGAGTTTACACAAGCAGAGGAAAGAGAAATGTATATTGGTTCGCGAAGGTCACGTGCACAACATGAAGGCATGGAAGAAATTTACATGGGTTCAATACAAGATATTAAGGAGGGTAGCATGATTGCAGTTTTAGAGATTGAATATCCACATGGTTATCCATTATAAATTGGAAAGGTTATAAAGATTGATAAAGAAAATGATGATTTTATTGCAATTGACATGCATCAGTATGCAACAAGTACACACCCATTCAATGGTTTGTACAAGCCAGAGATGGTGGTTGAGAAACATGTCGATAGAAAGAGAAAAAGAAAGGGTCCAAATACAACTCATCATCGCAATGAACTCTTAAAATTATATTATGTTTGCATACTTGTTTATGACTTCAATTTGACAAAGAGAGGAAGTCTTCTCTCCAAGACAACAAATATTATCAAGAGGTTTATGCCACAAGAAATAAATGCAATATGAGAGTCTGTTGAACCTAGCTGTAGATCTAAAAGACATTTTACATCTGAAATGTTGGGCATGCATGTAGACTCATATGGTGCATTCATCAACAATAGAGAAGATTATGGATAATATACATCTTCATCCAATCATTCATCTAAAGACAATGCAGACTTTGATAGTATTTCAGAAACCATGAGTCAATCTAAATAAGCATATGAAATATTTTATGCATTTTTGATCCATATGATGTTTCTATGGTAACTAAAAATGAGCATTGAACTTACATATGATCGTACATGAAGTTATGAATCTTTTGTTATGTTTTATGAATGATATGATTTTTTTATTATGGATAATATAATAAAATTTCTTAGCTCATATGTTTTGAATATGGACAATATAACAATACTTTTAAGAAATAATTTATGTTTCATTCGATGTAACTTGTATTTACTTTTTTTTATTATAAGTAAAAACTTATTAAAAAGTCACGTTGAATTTTTAAAGTATATTGTGGTATTTCCATGGCATTATGTATTACCTTGTGCTTTGAGTGATAATAAGATTTTAAAAGTAAATTTGATCAGTACTTTTCAATTTGATGGTTTATTTTGAGATTTTGGTTTTAATGGTACCAAGTGACAAAAATACGATTTCAAATTATCTAAAATTTTAACGTTTTGAAAAGAAAAAAAAATTCAAAAACATCTTTTTTTTAGGTGTTGATTTTAAGGTTTTTCTGAGCTATTGCCTGAGTTTTGAAGGCCATGTTTGAAAAAGGTTGTAATTTTGACCCCATTTAAAAAAATGGTGCTACCGATAGCACCACTTTTTGATTTGGAGGTTGATTTGGATGTTTTTTATGCAAAAATATGGGTTTTTTGGGCCAGAGTTCTCATTTTGAGGTCACGGTTCTCATTAAGTTGGTAACTTTCCTAACCTTGGCTTATTTTTTCTTTTCATGAAAATTTGGATTAATTTTCCCCTCATGAAACTTTGGATTATGCACTTACTTTGAAAAGGGGGGGAAATTAATTAACTCAAGCCTTGGCATAACCTAATTTATTTCGGCTTAGAAAACATGTAGTTTTCCCATGTGATATCTAATTGTCATGTCATATTTTGCAATGCAGAAAGGATAGGTGGGGATTTCCTATGAGTGGCCATACAACCCCACTTGAGATCATTTCAGAATCTTTCATAAGCAACGAGGCTCATTTGACAAGAAATGTTCAAGGAATGTTCTTGTACTTCTAGACCTCAGATTTAGATTCTTTAAATTGCATTGGGTTTGAAGTCCCACAAAACCTATAGTAGCACTACTAAATATGACCAAATTTGTCACACTTTTTCATTTCTATTGCGACACTTTTTCGTTGAACTTGCCACAAAAGTGGGTCTTATTTTACTTGGATCTTTTTTCTTCACTCTATCGATGACCCATAACTCATCGTGGCAATATTCACAAAATATAGTTTCCACGTGTTACTCATTTGGTGAGCATTTCTTGCAGCTTTATTTTTTTTTACAAACATTTGTCTATATAGCGACAAAAATTCGTCTATATAGCGGCAAATATCCTCTTTTGTTGCCACGAGAATGTTATATTTTCCATGATTGTTCATCAATATATAGACGAATGTTCATGGAAAAACACAAATGAGAAGTTTTTGTTGCCACAAGAATGTTATATTTGCCACGATTTTTCGTCGCTATATAGATGAAAAATCGTGGAAAAACACAAATGAGAAGTTTTTTATTGCCACGAGAATATTATATTTGTTGGACACACCTACCACACTTAGAGGGGGGGGAGGGGGGTGAATGAGTGCGGGGATATTTTTCCCAAAACTTCCCTCTTACACAAAAACTCCTTAGTTAACATTCAACATTTTCTCATTACACATTGTTGTCATTTATAATCAGTTAGATGTGAATACATATCAGCAACATATCATCAACAAATCATCTCCACAAGGAACATAAAGAACACAAGATGTATGTACAATTTTTCTTTTTATTATGGACTTCAATCCAGGGGTTTTTCAGCAACAACTAAATAGAGTACAACTCTACAAGAGCACCAGCTCTATATTTAAAACTCATCTTACATTCTCAGCACCAACTAAGATGAGACAACAATCCTCAACAAATATCAATCTGTCAACATAAACAAGTGCATCAACCATGCACCAACCTGTGCCAAACAACCTGTAATCAACCTGTACCATAAACAAGTGCATCCGACCATGTACCAAGTATATACCAATCATGTGTAAAATACTCATCAACAATTACTCATCAATATGTACCAACATCATCAACTATACACCTCACGTATGTGCCAACTCATCAACTACTTGTCTCAACCATGACTAGTTTTGGATTAGTCAACAACCCCAACTTGAAATAATCATAACTTTGTCCCTGTAATGAATAAATATCTGAAACTGATACACAATGTTCTTCAGTGTGTTTTATGCAATTCCTCCATGTGGAACTACTTGGAACCTCTCAGAAAAGGCGTTATAGAAAAAATGGCATACCTTGCTGAATTTTGGCTTATTCTAGAGAGCGACCTTGTAGAGCGTGGCCCGCACAACATATTTGTTGAATTGATCTAAAACAGTTACACAACATACTACATCCTGTACCCTAACCAACATATTTGGTCTCACTAAATTTGGATCTTTTATGAATCATTTATGACATTTTTACCCGAAACACCTATTTTTGACTAGTTTCGGGACTAGCCACAAACCCTATTTTCCACGGAATAGAAATTTCACGGTCTGAATCATTATAGAAAAAACGTTATAGTGAAAATGGTGAGATGACCTGTAAATAACATACCTTAGAAAGCATCATCAAAAGAATTTATCCTCCCTTCAATTCCGGCCCTCTTTTCTTCACCTTCCTTCTAAAATTCAGCTTATATATCCTTGGTTACCTCATTCACCTATAGATATTCAATATGCTCAAGTGTTCCACACCAAAAATGCTCAATAAGCTCTCACAAGAAGCTCTCCATCAATACTCCAAAAGACATTCTCACAAGAAGCTCTCCATTGATCCACAAAAAGGATGATCTACAAGATACCATTGCTATATTATTTATACTTTCATCATCTTGGTCACTTAACCCATTTTTAGGTCACTTAACCCATTTCTAGGTCACTTAACCTATTTTCCTTATTTTAGGGTAAACCACTTTCCATAAATAGAAAGTTCTCCAATACTTTATCATTTAAATATTCCTTCTTGATTTTGTCACCTTACTTTATCATTTCTTGATTTTGTCACTTCTCTTTATTATTTAAATAATCCACCTTGACTTTGTCACCTTACTTTATCATTTAAATAATTATTTCTTCTTTTAGGTCACTTTGACTTCTTTGACCCTGGGGGCTTCAAGCCTTTATGTGGGAGTCCTTCATCTTCGAAGGCCATAACTCTCAAACCATGAGGAGTTATGTGACATTACACATACCACCGGAAATGGCATGATAAGAACTATCCATCTAGCATAGTTTCACCAACAATTTCCTTGATCTTCATCTCATTATTCCACATACAAGCATGGGTCCTACAACCATTCTTCTAGGATAACTCAATCCATAAAGCGTCTTCCCGTGAGGGATTTCACCATAAGGGGACCACTTTGGAGTTCATCCATTTGTGCACCTTATCAATCATGATAAGAAAATAATGAGTCATCTATACATTTTTCCAACAATGCATCATATACCAATGAAACCACAACGATCCATCTTCATCATGTATCAATGACAACTCATTGATCCATCTTCATCATATCAATGAAAACTCATTGATCCATATTCATATATGCATTCTCATCAAAGAAAATACATATTGTATTACATCAATCATCAATCAATAAATCCTTTGACATCAATCAATCAAACCATTGGCATCAATGACAACATGATCCAACAATCTCCCCCTTTGGCATTGATGGCAATACCAACATTGATGTCAACATGTAGATAAGGAATTCTCTACATCAATATTCAATGTGACTATCTCTCCTCATCAATAAACATCAATCACATCAATGTGATTAACTCTCCCCCTTTGACATCAATGGCAAAGGGCCATTCTCATCTTGGGGCTGCTCCCCTTGCTTGAACTCTCCTTGGGGATACTCCCCTATTTGAATGCCTTTGATCTTCCTCTGAATAATATCTCCCCTTTTGAACAAGGGATATCACTCTGATGTAATGTTGAAGATACATCGAACATACTCCCCCTATGACCATTTCTCCCCCTAAAATTATTCTCATGTTCTCTTTCTTCAAGTGTAGGGCTCTTTTCTAGGTATGCATCTGATAAATATCTCCTCCTCGAATCATGGGAAGAAGAATGACTCCCCCTATGGGTATGTCTCCCCTATCTTTTCTGCAAGATGAACATTGTGCTACCATATAACAATCCTTGGACCTGTTCATGCATCAAACTCATGCCATACCAAGCATCATGGAGAAAAAGATATGTCAACAATGAAATAAAGAATCATGAGAAAAATATCAACCAAGTGCATCCTGTTCAAAATGTGTGCTCATCATGCACAACACCTATGATGAGCACAACACCTATGTACATCAACATCATGCAATGTGCCAAAATATATCATCCATGGAATGTATCAATCATTTGCCTTTATCAACATGCCAACATGTGCATCTACCAATATGCCAACCATGTGCATCTACCAACATGTCAAACAATGTATCATAGCATGCATGATATGTCTCCATCATGAACCAAGTGCCACAATCAGGTATCTCAAACAAGTGCCAATTGTTGTGCTAATCAAGTAGTACCAATGGTGTAGTATCATCAAGCATATGACATCTATGAGTGTACCAAAAATGTACATTACCATGCACCAATACCACAAAATGATGAATCCCATATATGTATGCCAAATCCTCCATAAAACATGTGCCAATCAAACTGCTAGTAGGTGCCTCTTCCAATGTACTAGAAAAGTACCAATCATGCATCAACTATAGATCAAAAATGATGTACAACATGATCACCTCATCAAATCACCAAACATATGTACCAATATGTAGCCCAATCCACATGAAAAATGCATGCACCATGATATCAACATATTCTTCCAATAATACATCATAAGATATATCAATGAAACTCAAATATGTACCGGCCATGTACACCAATAGATCAACATCAATCTATACCCATGGGTTAGTGTCATGCACTCGAGATTTTATTTTACATAATCCAATAGATGAACAATTACACCTGCAACAAATAGTGTCAGAACCTGCAACAAACAATGTCAGGCCCTGCAATAGAGGGTTATAGCATCACATCAAGATGCAATCCATGTGCATCACTTTTTTATCAAGGCTTTACCACATATACGTGGTCTGTTGTACAACAACTCACGTATGTATGCGACCTATACAAGGTCAGCCTATGTATGTACGCGACTGATACCAATGTCACCCACATATGCTTTAGTAGATGACTTACTTGAGATTCCCTTCAGTCTTTCATTCCGTTATGGCTGCTCTGTCTTCTTCACCCACTTCTGTAGATGTCTCTACTCCTCGGAACTTGAACTCTGAGCATCCATCTTTTCAAATATGTCTCCCTTCCTTACTTCATTCCTTCTTCTAGCCATGCTATTTGAAGTTCTCATCATGGACTTTCTTCTTTTGTTCTAGCACTCATGGGATTTGTGGCCAAATCCACTACAGCTGTAGCATCTCATAGTGTTACAGTGAACAGCAATGTGTCCTACTTGATCACATCTCCAACACCTCATGGTGTTATAAAATCTTCCATTATATCTCCTTTCATAATATCTACATTCAAAATCTTTGTGACCATATCCATTACAT
>ML783376.1:80202-109384 GCA_009831015.1 Picea engelmannii | reverse complement strand
AAGGTATAGTGTTGTGTGCATTACATTTAACGCTAACAAGATCACGGTAAGCTCCACATTTCATGACCTATGACCTTACCCTTAATTACAATTCTTAATCTAACATACCTCCATATGCCTTCTCATATGCATATCTCTATCTATGTGTTCATATCTCTCTAACACATATCTACATCCAAACCTCCTCTCTTCTATCTCACAACAATATATTTATATTACAAAAAGGGTTTAGTTACCCGTTACAAAATTGACCAAAACCCTAACCCACTAACCCTAAGTGAATTGGATTTGTCCACTTTCTAACTCCATGATCGCAGTTGGTCCAAAATCCAATCGTTTTCCTCATTGATTCACACATTTCTTCCTTTCTTTGACTTTCCTGTTTTCCAAGCATTGTTTTTCTAGTGTGCACTCCTTATTTTTCTCATTACCTATATTCCTTCATTAATTACTAGGCTTTTCCCCAAAATGGAATTTTCCAACACACCCTCATTACCATATCCACCATTGGAGGGGTCATTGGTACGTAGGGAACCTATAGAAGAATTTTTGCTCGATGCCTACGATAACATTATATAAATTCTACAACAAGTTGGTTGGATGGAATACGCACAATGCCTATAGAGATATGACGACAAGGTAGTGTTGGAATTTTCCTTGAATTACAAATTTGAACACTCCATGGTAGTTGGTGCTCACGTAGAATTCACTAAGGAGACAGTGGCAGAAGTCACTAATTTACCTCAGATAGAAGCAATATGGTACACCAGAAGGACTTTGCATCCTGAAATTCTGAGTAAATTCCTCAATCCTAGAGAGGCTTTAGTAAAAAAGGGTACATGATTCAAATTTTGGTCTTTTCCACACCCTTGGAAAGATGTTTTTGTCTTCGTGCAATGATATTTAACCTATGAAGGTTGGAATGGAGTTGTTTATGTCCATCATATCCGACTTCTCAATCATCTCTGACACAACCAGCCAATTAATATGCCATACTTCTTGTTCAAAACGATGCATACGATGAAAACACTCATCCAAAGGGAAAATAAACCCAAGGAAATTGTCTCACACCATGGACTTACCAAGATATTGGTTGAACACACCCTGCATAGAGAAGGCCACACTTGGAGTAGTATTGTTAATCCACCTATGATACTTTCCAAGGACGCAGTGGTTTCGATTCAGGCATCCTGGCAATCAATGGTCATACTTCCAACATTAAACAAGGCCACAACTGCAATTCCACAAATAACTAATAGTTTCATTGATGTTGCAACACTTCCACTAAAGAAACCCAAAATAAAATGGAAGGTAAAGGGCCATCATGCTGCAACTCCGATGAAGAAATACCATGACAATGATGTTGAAGGGACTGCAAGCAAACCCCTACAAAGAGACTTAGAGGATTAAAAAAGAAACAACCCCTCATACATAAGAAAAGAAGAACCAGACATATGAATGTAACTCAACATAAAAGGAGAAAAATTGTTGAGCTGAAATAACAAGCCTAGAAAGAGGACCAGGAAACAAAAGAAGCAATAGAGATAAAACTCTCCGCTGACACACAAGAACCGACGGAGGGCATCGACATTGAAGTTGACGAGGCCTTGGCTAACACACAAAAACTATAACAAGGCACTCTTGGATAAGGTATTATCACTCCCCTTCCAGCATATTCAGATGAAGAGGAACTAGAAACTAAAGCTCCTATTGTCCCACAAGAACCAGTGGGGATTCCTTATGAAGAACAAGTTGCATGAGAGACAAAGGATACAACACAAAAGGAAGAATAACAGGTAGAGGCTTATTCTCTTCCTCAAGAACCAATGGAGAGAACCCCTCATGAATACTCTACCAACTCTCAAGAATCTCAAGAACTATAGAACTATGCATATCCATAGGCTCATCCACTGGAACTAGAGGCTCTTATTGAACCAACAAGATGCACTCTTGAAGAAACAATTGACAATCCAAAATAAAATGAAGAATTAGAACCAGGGGCCCTTACTTTTATAGAATAACCATTATGAGGTGCTCTTGGGGAATGAACTTACCACTCACAGGACATATACAAGGAAGAATGAGAAGCAGAAGAGTTTGATGATCTAGTAGGAATCACTTGTGGAGATGACTCGGCTAATGCACAAGCACCAGGCCAACAAGAACTAAAAATTGAGACTATTGAGCCTCCAATTAAAATTACTGCCACATCTTGGGTAAGAATCCCACACTCTCATCCAGGTGGATATCGGTTTCCACCCACCTATTCCACTGGCAGTTTTTCGTGTTCCAAACTTTCGGGGCCGTTTTGAGGCCCTAAATGACGTTTTTGGGGGATTTGGGGCCCAAGAGTCTACCAATAGTAATAACCTGCACCAATTGAAAAATTTTCTTCTCGTTTATACCTTTCCAAAAGGCTATCGTGCGCCTAAAACAGTGATCCTATGAAAAAGTTACGACCCCTAGAAGTTGATGTACTAACTTACCCAAACGGGGGCCACATGATTTTTGGCGCTTCATCTCCTAGGGTTAGGTTTATAGATTTATAGGGTTTTCGACATTCCAATTTATTATAAAAGGCCTTCAAAACCTCATTGTAACCATCGTCTTTCGAATGAGCGCAGTTGTCACATCTCTTCTCATAGATAAGCCGCCAACATTCTAGCAAGCTTGTTTTCCACTGCATTTTATAGTTTCAACTTATTTCCTTATTGAATAGAAAACCAGTTTTAGTGTATCTCTATTATTTTGTGTTAAGCATATTTTAATAATCTATATTCATTTCTTTATGCTCATAAAATCTGTATCAGTGGTATCAGAGCGGTCTAATCCTTGTCATCTTAATGCATGTCCCCAATGAGGTCAGGGTGCAAAGAATTGGGTCTCGACATTGTTTCTCTTAAGGAAAAAATATCTCGCATGCCCAAGCGACATATCATGGCAAGAGAAAATAAATATGATGGGACAACAAATCCTTTCAAAACATTGCTTGAGGAATCCCTCACACAACAGAGGAACGAGATGATGGATAGTTTCATGCAAATCCTTTGGCGGCTACCAACAAACGATGCATCTTCCTTGAGTGGAGGTGCTGCCCCCTTCAAGGTACAAATCAACTTTGATATTCCTATATTTGAAGGTCAAATAGACACAGATGTTCTAGAAAAGTGGCTGAATCTATTAGAAGGGTATTTTTTTGTCCATAACTTTTCGAATAGAGAAAATATTACTATTTCGCTCCTCAAAGTCATTCCCCATGTCAAAGATTAGTGGGAAACTTTCTATGAGAAAAAGGAAACAGAGGAACCCTCATTATTTACAATCATGGCCACCTGGGAATCCTTCAGGGATGATATTAAGGAACAATACTACCCTATCAGAAGTTATGACGACTTGTATACCAAATGGACCACATTGTGACAAGAAAGAGACCAAGAAGTGCTAGAGTTCACAAATATCTTCCATACCTTGCACACCAAGTTGGGTATCAAAGATTCAGAGTGACATATGGTGCTCAAGTATCACGGTGCTCTGCATAGATACATCCAAACCAAAATGGAATTTATCGACATCTCATCCTTGGGCGTGTCCTACTGATATGCCATCAAAATTGAGAAGAAGCTCAAACAAAAGACGCGGCAATTTGGGCCTAGGAACCCCTCATAGAAAAATATAGGAAAGGGTGGACCCAACCCAAAAAACAAAGGACAGAGAAAAGATGGATAGTATTAGGACAACCAGTCCAAGACGCAAGCAAAGAAGGACATTGGAAAGACAAAGAAAGATATCAGGAAGTGTTGCAACTTCCATAAGATCCCTCGACATAACACTGTTGATTGTAGCTCAAAGAAGTGGTTGGTGGTCGAATTGAAAGCCTCTAAATCAGATGTGGGTTTTGAATCTAAGTCAAAACCAGAAAGGGGAAGAAATATCATTGGCGCAGAATCCAGTGCCACCATTTCTACCACCAAGTTCCATCCTGGTGAACCAAACGAGCCAGAATAAGGAGAGTGTCTCTTCCATTCAAAAATGTTGGTAAAAGTCACCCTGATAAATTTCATCGTTGATAACAGTAGACAGAAGAACCTCATCTCAACAGAGTTCATCAAGAGGGTGTCCCTACCGATAACATCACACCCACAACCCTACATCATTGGATGGCTACGCCAAGGAAGCAAACTTTGTGTCAACCAATAGTGTTGGTTGTCGTACGACATCAATCCCTTCAAAGATGGGGTATTGTGTGATGTTTCTCCTCTCAAAGTTTATAATGTTCTTTTGGGCCAACCTTATTTATGGAAATTTCATGCTATAAATGAGTCTAGGCCTCGTAGTTTTATTATTATGTTGAACAAGAAATTGTACAGGATACCCGAGGTAGTCCCTCCTAGTGGTATTTCCTTGATCTTTGCCAAGCAATGCAGGAAGGTCATCTCTCAGACCAGGAAATTTGTCTTCTTCGTGAACCTCTCTCAAAGTGAGAGAAATATCACAGCCACATCCAAGGATTTCGTGATCGATCTCTCCACACAATAGAAGCAAGTGGATAAGGTCATGGAATAATACTCAAATATCTTCTCCTCTCCTACTGGAGTGCCTATGCACTGCCAGGTCAAGGATCCCATCAATCTGACCCCAGGCACACTGCTACCCAATGGGCTAGTCTACTGTCGCTCTTTTTCAGAAAACGAGGAGATCAAGAGGCATATCCAATAACTGCTCCACAAGGGGCACATCCATCCCATCTCATCGTCTTGTGGGAGCCCAATCATGATGGTGATGAAGAACTATGAGACCCGATGACTCTGCATTGATTACCGAGCCCTGAATAAAATCACAATCTAAAACCGGTACCTGATTCCCCAAATTGATGACCTCTTTGATCAGCTCATGGGGGACAAATACTTTAGTAAGATTGATCTAAATTTTGGCTACCACCAGGTCCCACTAGAACATACAAATATATGGAAGACTGCCTTCAAGTCAAAAGAAGGTCTTTTTGAATGGTTGGTCATGCCCTTTGGTTTGAAAAGTTCTCCAACAAATTTTATGAGGATGATGGACAATATCCTATGACCTTACCAATAATTTTGTAGTGGTTTATCTGGATGACATCCTCATCTACAATAATACTTGGGTGGAACACTTGCAGCATATTCAACAGGTTCTGCACACCTTGCGGCAGCAAAAACTATATGCAAACTTGGAAAAATGATCCTTTATAATGGATAGGGTCCATTAATTAGGCTACGTCATTGATCAGCATGGTGTGCATGTGGCTCCAGCCAAGATCCAGGTCATTCGTGACTGGCCATCCCCAACCACACTCACTGAACTTTGGAGATTCTTGGGCCTTGCCAATTTCTATCACAGGTTCGTGCTGGGATTCTATCATATCACATGGGCCCTCAGCCAAGTAACCAGGGGTAGAACTAAGGAAAAAATTGTGTGGGGCTTGTCCCAACAACAAGCCTTCGATGAATTGAATAATTTTTTTTGCTCATCCCCTGTACTTTCATTACCAAACCTGAAACATCCATTTTATATCGAGACATATTCTTTAGGCTATGTTGTGGGTGTCGTTCTCACACAACATGGCCACCTTATGGCATATCATAGTGAGACACTATCAGATGTTGTCTGTAAGTACCCTACTTATGAAAACAAAATGTACTCCATTGTGCAATCCTACTACCAGTGGAGACATTACATTCTTGGGAAGGATACAATCATCCACACTGATCACAAGCCACTACAGTTCATGCAGACCCAAGAAAAATTTCAAAATGACTACCATCAAAAGTGGGGGGACCACCACCAAAAGTGGTCAACATACTCATAGCAGTTCCACCTCAACATCAAGTATAAAACAAGAAGTACCAACTGAGTTCTTGACTTCCTCAGATTACCTTTAGTTGCGACACTCACCATGGTGCTAGAATATTGTGGTCACGAGACCTCTGAATGGCCCCACCTCTACGAGACAGACCCTGACTTCTCCACCACCTACCAAATGTTGGGCGCTAACTCAATTGTGTCTAATTTGCATCTTCGGGACGGGTTGTTGTGTCATCTTATCCATATCTACATTCCATCAAGCAATCACGCAAATATGATTTGGGAATCTCACTACAGTCAGGTGGTAGGACACTTTGGCGTCAAAAATACAGTGGCAGTGTTTCAGAAACATTTCTACTGGACAAAACTTTGACGGGATGTCAGCAAGTATATATGTTCCTCAACCATCTACGTTATTTCCAAACCGACCACTAAGAAACAAGGCTTGTACACCCCTCTGCCTACTCCTAATAGGTCATGGGAATCCATCTCATTGGAATACATTTCGGGCCTCCCATCCACCAAGAGGGGAAATGAATGTGTTTTTGCATTTGTTGATCACTTTTCCAAGATGGCGATTCTAGCCACCTGCAAGAAGAACATCACAATAGAAGCCACTACCAAGCTCTTATTTAAACAAGTATGGGTACATTTCAGGATCCCATGAAACATTATCTCAAACCATGACAGTCGGTTCCTCAGCTCATTCTGGTCGAGCCTCTGGTCACTGCTGGATACCAATATCACCAAATCCACTTCCTTCCACCCCCAGACAGATGGAAAAACTAAGGTCTTCAATCGTGTTCATACATATCTTGTGCATGTACAATTCAAAACACCCTCGCACATGGGATGAGAGTCTTTCCTATGTCCAACATAGCTATAATAGAGCCTTGCATATCTCAACTGGCCATAGCCCCTTTCAGGTGGGGTTGGGATTCCAACCCTTGGGCCCCATGGATGTTGCACTACCCCCGAAAACCACCTCGTCCAACTCATCCCCTGTTCCACCAGAATCTGACAAAGCCACCTGGCTAATTGAGTGGATCCAACACATCTACCAATAGGTTCAGTATATTTTATAGAATTCTATTTCCAAGTACAAACAGGGCCATGATCAACATCGGGTGCCACATAAGTTTCAGGTGGGTGACAAAGTTTGGTTGCATTTGTAGAAAGAACGCCTTACAGGGCCCCATAAGAAGCTTCACCCAATCTGTTATGGGTCGTACACCATCACCAAGATTTTGGGTGGTAATGCTTTTGAGCTCAACATTCCCCCCTTCCTTGGTCTGCATCAAGTCTTCAACATGGCTCTCCTTCGACCATATTTTCCACCATTGTTGGACACCTTAGAGATAGCAGAGTAGTTGACACCAACAAAGAAAGACCCTGACTACTTGAAACATGCATCCAATGATTGGATTGTGGAAACACAGATCAAGGGAACTTGACAACAAAGGATCCAGCTTTATCGAGTTGTCAAAGTAGGGCATCTCTTGCACCAAGGCAAGTGGCTCACCCGGGGCCAAATTCAGCATAAATTTCTTCATCTTATGGGGGAACTCAACGCAATGGAGAAAATTTCTTCCTAAGGAGGGAGGATTGATCTAGGTGGATATTGGTGGCCACCCACCTATTCCACTGGCTCGAAAAATATTTTTCCACCTTGGTAGTTTTTCGGGTTCCAAACTTCTGGGGTCTTTTTGAGGCCCTAAACGATGTTTTTTGGGGATTTGGGGCCCAAGTGACTACCAAAGGGAATGACCTTGCCATTTGAAAATTGACCTTCTTGGTTAGAACTTTCCAATGGTATATCATGCACCTAAAATGGAGATCATATTCAAAAGATAAGACCCCGAGAAGTTGATGTACTAACTTACCCAAACGGGGCCCACATGACTTTTGGCATTTCATCTCCTAGGCTTAGGTTTTTGGATGCCTAGGGTTTTTGACATTTTTGTTTATTGTAAAATTCCTTCAGAGACTCATTGTAACCATCTTCTTTCAAATGAGCCCAATCGTCACATATCTTCTCAGAGATAAGCTACAACGATTCCAACAAGCTTGTTTTCCGTTGTATTTTATAGTTTCATCTTATTTCCTTATTGAATAGAAAACCAGCTTTACTGTGTCTCTGTTATTTTGTGTTAAGAATATTTTAATAATCTATATTCATTTTTTTATTCTCATAAAATCGGGATCACAGTCCTTACCTATGTATGCATCTTTGGTCAAACAAAATAAAATGTTGAGAATGAAGAACTAGAAGCTAAACATCAATTTGAAAATATTGAAGGATGAGCTTGATGAACAAAGGGCACCTGAGAAATCAAGTTACCCTGCAAAAAATCCTCTTGTTGTAATGGAACCATTCATAGGATTACAATAAATAAGTACAATTAAGGAAACAAGGGAAGTAGTTGTCCAGGCTACACACTTTATGTTAATTGATGAGGCCACTCAAACTAAAATAGAGTAGGAACTAGCAGAAAACAAAGGAGTCACGGGAAAGCATGACACCAATGGAAAGGAAGAATCAGGAGAGGTAGTTTGTGGTGTCATTGCTTTCCTGGGTCACCTTGATCCCTCTAACTCTGAGTGATTGTTGGTTTCATATGGACATGCAACAATTTTGGGGTGGGGAGATGATGGGTGCCTAAATTGGCATACTTTCAGAACCCGTCTAATTTTTTTTTGCTTACCATTTTCCATTGATCATTTCCTTTTTTATACTTTCCTTATCTATTTTTTCCTCACTTTTCATTAAGGTATGAATCTTTCCCCATATTCCATTTATATGATACTCTTGCATCTTTCTTAAAGGAACTTGTTAATTTTGTGTACTAATATTGTTATACAGGATTAATACAGTAGCTATAAATCCTCACAGTGGTTGCAATCCCTCTCTATTTTTGTGGTTCCAGGCACAATCCAACTTCTGCAACTCCAAGCACACTCTTTGTTGTTTCGATTTTGGGCACAAACCAACTACTGCAACTCTAAGTGCACTATATGATGTTGCGACTCTAGAAAACTGTTGCAACTTCAGGTACACTCTTTGTTTTCACGACTCCAAGTATACTATTGTTGCATTTAGAGTAAAAAATCCACCAGCGCAATAGTCAACACTAGAGTCGACAGTTAGTAAACGATCCTCACATGGGAAAGTGACAGGAGGCAAGTGGACAACCAAAAGAGAAATCATTTTTCCTACCAACCATCGCTCAAATGATCTAAGTCAGCACATGCTCGATTCTTACTAAAATTTGGCAATGTAAATGGATGAATAGTCGATTCTCATGGATGTGCATCCATCCCTTTGTTCTACTTTAGACATCAGTTTTACTATATAAACACCTTAGCTCCTTTGAGCTAGATAGGAAGAATTATTCTAGTGATAGCATTTCATTGTTATTATGACTTTCATATTTCAGCAATATAATTTATGTTCTTCTCTTTTTCATGTGTTGATGTGTTGGTTATTCTGTGATTCTAATTTTGTAGATTAGTGCCTTGTCTAAGGGGGTAGGGCCCCCACCTTAGTTAGGTATTTCTTGTATATTACCATAGTATTTATCATTTCAATCCTATTTATTTGATTTGTAATTGTTTTATTTATCAGTCTGCTGCAATTCCATATTTTGTAGAATAGTTCTTGCAATTCATGTGTGGTTAATATTTCATTTCCTAGTGTTGAGAATTCCACAATTTTAAACCACAATTCAACATTGATTCAATTTCTATGAGTTTATAATCATATATTCTACTACATATCTTGTGGTTGTAACTAGAGTCACTATAATTTCTTTCATGTTGAATCTTTGTTGTTTCAACTTGTGTTGTTGCAACTCACATTGTTGTAACTTCTTTCATGTTGCAACTCGCATTGTTGCAACTTCGCTTGCAGTTGCACTTTATTTTGTTCACTTTCGAACTTGTGATAGATTTACTCTTCATCATTTTGGTATTGATATTATATTGAATTGTTTTTTAATGTGTGAAGACGTAATTTTTACAACAAAACATGATCATTATTATACTTGAGCAAGTCACCAGTATATATTAGCATAATTTTACTTTTTGTGAGAGTCACTTACTTTTTTCAAGTGTGATTTAAATTCTGCAAGTGTGATTTACATTCTACAAGCATGCTTTAATTTCATAAAGTGTTATTTACTTTCAACAAGTGTGATTCACTTTTTGCAAGTGTGATTTAAACTCCACAAGTGTGACTTTTCTTTCTTGCAAGTGTGATATTTACTTTTCTACAAATCAAGAAATATTATAGTTTGGTGACTTAATTAAGTGTCTTGAATCCTTTATTTGTGACATTAAAATTACTACAACTTTTTAGAAAAAAAAACACGACTCTTTCATATACGGTGCCCGACAGTTCATAAGCAAGATACGACCTTGGATTGATAATTAAATGTACAACTCTTTGGTTGCTTATTAACTGATTAAAAAGTTATTGAAAATTCCATCAACGTTCTTTGCTAATGTATATCCAAACTTCATCACCAACTTGGAAGTGATGATCAACTTGATTCTTGTCATGCCTATTCGTATACGTGGCTTGGCTCTTTTCCAATTGTGCATGTACATATTGATGAACCAATTCGATCTTCTGGATGAAATTCCTGACTTTGTCTCCATCATTATGTCCATCTTCCATTGAATCTTTCCCAAGAGTGAAGTCGAGAGGAGTCTCAGGAAAATATCCAAAACATTTCTCAAAAGGAGATCTCTATGTAGAAGAATGTATGGCACAGTTATAGACATGTTGTACAGAATACAACTATTCATCCCAAATCTTAGGATGCTTGTTAGAATATCATCAAAGTACGTGTATCACTATCCTATTGACCACTTTCATTTTTCCATTGTTCTATGGATGAAACATTATGCTCTTCTGAAGTTTAGTGTCCATTAAATCCCACAAATTTGACTAAAATTTCCCAAGAAAGAGGAAGTATTGATTAGATACAATGAATGTGGGAAAACTAAAATGAACCAAAACATGTTGGAAGAATAAATGTCTAGCCCTTTTCCTATCACATATTTCTTACAAGGCACCAAAAGACACATTTTTCTAATTATGTCCACAACAATATATAGATAATCATGACCTTTCCTAGGCATAGGAAAACCCCCTATAAAATCCATAGACACACATTCCCATGGACAAGAAGGTAAAGGGAGTGGCATATACAAACCCATTTTTTCGTTACTTATTTTGCCTAGGCACACATCACATATATTTTTACATATGTGGAAACAGTTTCATACATTCGAGGCTAGTAACAATAGCATTCCAATTGAGATATCGGTTTCCCTATACCAAAATGACCAAAAATTTGAGAAGTATCTACTTCTCTAATTACGTGCACTCTTTCATCTTGTGGAATACACAATTTACCATGAAAATATAACAATTTTTCATGTACATGATAATCTGATTCTTCCACTTTAGTACCATGGATTAGTGTTTCATAAACATACTTAAAGTCTTCATCTCTAGAATATTGTTCAATGTAACTTTCATGAGCTAATGAACTATGTTATAAAACAATGGATGCATTAACGGAAGATCTAAATAACATATCAACAACTTTGTTTTGTATACCTTTCTTATACATGGTGACAAAATGGAATTGTTGCAAGAATCTCATCCACCATAAATGGTATGATTGTTGTAGCTTGGTTTGTTATTGGAGATACTACAAATGTTGATGATACAGTTGGAAAATTGTCTCTTTTCCCATCAAATATTGTTTCCACTTCTTCACACTCTGAACCAAATCATACGATTATTTTTCATAAGTAGGATAATTTGTTACTGCACCATTGAAGATCTCATAATGGTAACAAATTGGTTCCCTCCTTTAAGCTAATCACTTGCATCAGTTTCAATCTCAAATCATTGTTGCAAATACGACAATGTTAGAATCGGGGTTGTATTGATATTTTCTTTCAACGTCTCGAAATATTTTTATTGTTTACCTCCCCATTGAAGGACATGCTTCATACTTGTCAAAGCATGTATAGGAGATGCAATAAAATAAAAGTTAGCAATGAACTTCCTTTAATATTGAACTGCCCCCAGGAAACTTTTATCTTTTGTTACATTATTAGGCTTAGGCCACTTCATAATGTCTTCAACTTTAGAGGGATTAATTTTCAATTCACATCCCCTACTATATATCCCAAATAAACTAAAGATGTTTTCCCAAATTCACATTTTGACATCTTTAGGCACAATTTCTCCTTTTTCAAAATATCTAAGACTTTCCTAAAATGTTTTACATGATATTCCTAACTTTTACTAAAAAACAATATATCATCTAAGTATACTATTACAAAATCATATATGAATGGCCTAAATGAATCATTCATAACCTACATGAAAGTAGCAGGAGCATTACAAATCCCAAAGGGCATATCCAACCATTCAAATAAACCTTGTTTTGTTTTGAAAGTATTTTTCCAAATATCATATTCAAAAATCCTTGCTTGATGACAACCACTTCTTAAGTCTAACTTAGTGAAATAATTTTCATTTTTTAATTGATCTAACAAATCATCAATACGAGGAAGGGGGTAATGGTTCTTCACTATAATTTTGTTGAATTCCTAGAATTCGACAAACATTATCCATGTATCGTGTTTATTTGGTACAAACAAAATGGGTGATCCACATGGAGAAGTACTTGTTCGGATTACTCCTTTCTCAATAAACTCCCAAACTTGTCTTTTTATTTCTTCATTCTCAAGCACTGATAGCCTATACATGTAAATGTTAGGAAGATGTGCATCTTGTTGCAGTTGGATCGCATGTTGTGTCTCTCTCCTTAGAGGTAATCTTTATGGTTCCTAAAACACTTAATCATATTAGAAATAATATCATCTAATTCATATTTATGTTTAGGATCACACCCTTTCAAATCTTTGGATTTATTATCATCCTTATCTTTTACAATCATGAGTACAAAATTCTTTCTTGCATTTACAAGTCTTTTCATTTGTCCTATAGTAACAAGAGACAAGTTAGTCTTGATGTGATGGGATCTTACAATATATGCAATCCATTCCTTTATAAGATGATGCTTTTTCTTCTCCCTTTATATGATATCTTTCTTGTCATACGAATAAGGACTTCCCAAAACAATTCCACAAATATTAAGTGGTATGACATCTAACTCTACATCATCTATGAACTTAGAGGTGATTGCAAATCTGAGATTACATTGTTTAGATAAATGTAACTTAGCATCTTCACATACCCATTATAAAGGATATGGTTTTGGATTAGGATTAGTTTCAAGTCCCAATTTCTTAACAATTTCTTCATAAATGAGATTATCTTGCAAACCACTATCAAAGAGTGTATCAATATTAATATGTTTTGAGATAACTCTAATATGAAATAGATCACTTATTTCCCTTCCATCATGCATAGCTTTATATTCTAAATAACAAGTACTAACACGAGAACTAGCATAAGAAGATGTACCTTGTATTCCCATGGCCGTGATCTTGGTTTCATCACCTGAATCTGAGCCAAGATCATGTTGGGCTGCAGTAGTGGCCTTCTTATTACCCTTCTTATTTCTAAACCTCTTCGGTATTAATTCCGGATGGAGTTTCCAAGTCTTAGCCTCAGTATGTCTTTCCTTTTTGCAACATAAACATGAAGGATTACCATCTTCTTTCTTCACTATGGTTGTTCATTTCATTTTACCCTTTCCTTTGTCTTTTCCTTCAACTAGCTGAATTAGTTTCTTTCAGAAGTTTTCCTAGACATTCTTTCCCTTGAATCAATATGAGTAGTTTGGACACAAACTTCATCAATATTAATTGGATTAAACATAAGAATAGTATACATCAAATAACTATGCAACACGTCAATATACGTCAAAATAGTTTCTTGTGTATAAATATGAATGCCCAATGTTAATGCCCTCTTTATAAACTCTTGAGTATAGTCTTTCATTTTCTATCCTTTATTTTTCCTTAGATTCTACCAATGCATTATTGTTTATTTCCCTATACCATAAAGGATACAATTATTTATTTGATGGAGCTATGAATTCATACCAAGAAGATATTGTTTTACCTTTCTTAAGGAGCCAGTTTCACTTTTTCATCTTCGCACATAATGTTTTGAACCCTATAATATATTTCAATTTGCTTAATCCAATAATCCAATTTCTTTGTAATAAGCTCTCCATTGTACATTGGAAAATCAAATTTCACATCTAATTTCAATGTAGGAAAATTAGAATCAACTTTCTCTAGTTTTTTTCTATGGAATTGAAGAGGAACTTGAACTTGAAGGAGAGCATAGAGATGGAGGAGTTTTAGGAGTGTCATTACTACCTCCTTCTCCTTTACCTTGACTTATGCCTTCTATATTCTTTTTTTTATCCTTATATAATTCTTCCATCATGGTTTTCATCTCCAGAAAGGCTTGCCGAAACATTGCTTCAAATTTGTAGGGGTTTTCTTCCTTTAGAGATTCCATTGCTTGCCTTTGGAATGCACATCTTGAACCAATATCAATATTGTACTCTTCAAGTAAACCTTCTCCCTGCTTGAGCTTATACCTAGTTAGCATTCAACACCATCACTTGTGCAAATCCAAATTAGCATATTTTTGATCAATAGCTTTGATACCAAACTTGATCTAAAATTAGTGTTAAGGGCTTTGTTTTAAAACCACTAATTCAAATTCTATTAATTGGATTCTCAATTTCTTGTAGTTTTGTGAAAAAAAATGGCTTAATTGATTTGAAATCAGCATTTAAAGAATGAAATTTAAAACCAGAATTGAAATAACATGGGAAATGCTTAGCAAATTGATAACAGAGTTCACCCATATGGGCTATGTCTCCAGGTCAGCTTCAATTGACAAACTGATCCATTTAGAAGGATGCAAAGTACATCATTGCATGCCTTCAATGTGATTTAGTCTTTGATGTCCTCTGGGAAGATAGAAATGGATTATTCCTAAAATAAATGAACGTGAACTTGCTTATTCTCCCATGAATGGGGCTTCTCTCAATTGATCTCCCTTCTATAAACAAACTTAACAACAATTATTATTCAGGAATTATTATGTAGAGTATAAAATAGGTCATTGGCACATAGCCTTTCTCATAGGAATTCCACATTAATACATAGAATTATCATGATTCTGATGGAATCCCTTTCTTAGGTATATTTTTTAGCCTGAATTATACATCCAACATTTCCCAACCGCCTTGGCTGAAAGCACAAAATATTATAGAGTTTCCTCTTCAAAAGTTTGTAGGAATCCACTTCTCCCACAAGGAAGAGTGTTGTTCAGTGAAATGTTGGTGATCAACCTGACCCTCTTATTCTCATGATTCTAATGGGATCCCTTTCTTAGGTATATTTTTTATCCTGAATTATACATCCAACATTTCCCAACCGCCTTGGTTGAAAGCACAAAATATTATAGAGTTTCCTCTTCAAAAATTTGTAGGAATTCACTTCTCCCACAAGGAAGATTGTTTTCCAATGAAATGTTGGTCATCGACCTGACCCTATTATGCTATGTCATGCAAGGAAGCAACAAAGAAGCATTGGAAATACAACTAGCCAAACCTTTTTCCTGCTAAGAGGATATCGCTAGATTCTTCTTTTTTACGGCAAGTTAGAGCTCATTTCTCCCTTATATCATTTCTAGAGCACAATTATGGATATAGAAGTTGGATTCCTCCAAGTCCTCCCTCGAAATTCAATCAATACACCACGTATTAATTCAATGGATCATTCCATATCTTGTTCATCCATGGATCATACTCAATGGTGGAGGTGATTACTTGAAGAAGAGCAGTTGTGGACAAAGGATGTAAATGGTATCATTTCCCTCGGCTATTCTTCCAGAGTCATTCAACTACACCCCTCCAAATCCTCCCATGGATTTTTTTGGAATAATAAGCTTTGAAGACCAAACAAACCATTTTCTATGGTAATTTCTAATTGGACCAGTTGTAGTTGTGGGGATCCTCCTAGATCATTTATTCCTTTGAACATGAACTTGCACCAACACCATAGCTTCCCAGATGGTTTATACAACATAAGAAGTGACTGGTGATATTGCTAGTGATCATTTATATCATCATCATAAACATTCATAGTTATAGTCTGTATCCTATATTTTAGGTCAAATTTTAAAGAATTTTGATCCAAAATTATTTGCAAAAGCTTCTAGCCATCCATATTGGGATGAAATAATGAATGAAGAATATAATTCCTTAATGGTGAACAATGTGTTGGAATACTTAGAACACATCATCACAAGACTTCATCCTCCCTTGGAATTTATCCCTTCTTTACTTCATATTCCCTCTAAAATTCACCTCAAATCTCCTTGGTTACCTCAAATAAGAATCACTTACTCACATAGAAGATATTCAATAGAATGTGTGTTTGTAAAATGAATGTATCATGATGTGTGTTTATACTTTTGCTAGGTAACCTCTTTCCTTAACTTTAGGATTTCTTGAAATTTCTTGTTACAACCATTATACCCTTTCATTAATGACTTGCAACCAATTAGGGGCTTCTTAACCCATATTGTAACCAATTAGGGGCTTCTTAACCCATCTTTGCGGCTTCCAACTTCATGACCTCATAACTTCTCAACCATGAGGAACCACGTGGTGTACCACCTATCACCAGAAATGACATGATGAGGACTATCCATCCCTGAGTGAGTTAAATGCATTTACATCATCATTCATGACATTTTTCCTTGATCAACTATAGGTTCGGTAACCACACCTTCGCGGATTTGTGTGGACTTCATCAAATGCACCCATCACATCTACTGATATCAACCACTCTTGTTGACATTTAACTCACCATCAATCTCAAACACATATATAGGTCTTCCAAAATTATCCAAGGGTTGAAATCAATATCCAAGGGTTGACATCAATCACAACCAACTATCCAAACAAATTGTCCAAAAATCTCCCCCTTTGGAATTTATGGCAACACCAACATTGATGGAAACATTGATGCTCCAATACTCATGCTCCCCTTATGACCATTTATCCTCATCAATGTTTCTCACTCTCCCCCTTTGACATCAATGGAAAAGGGTCGCTTTCCTTTGGGATTCTCCCCCTCTCTTTGTGTATCTGTTCTCTCCCTTTTTTTCCATGCCTATGTTCTTTCTCTTCACATGTTTCTCTCCTCATGTTGTTGTGACTTCTCTTGAAAGTATACCTTCTCTGAACAATCTTTCTTTGGCTTCATTCGCTTGAATTTTACTCTTTTGATCTCTCTCTTTATCTTCTTTTCACATCATGGGGAAAATGATAACTCCCCCTATCGGTATTTCTCCCCTTTTCTATATGCTACCGATCTTCCATTCTGAATCTCTTGATGACTTCTCTTCCATTGAATTTTCTGCAAGATGTCGTGTAGATCAATGTAGGGCTACATGTATGTGTTCCCTTTCCTCTCTTCCATTGCTTTCTAATTGTCCATTGGTTCTTCCTCTTGTAACTCTCTTACATATATAAAAATCATTCATTACTTGTCATGTTCACTTGACCATATTTTTCAATGATTTTCTTTTGATGATTTAGCTTATGATGACTATTTCTCTTTCCATATTCTATTGTTCCTTTCACTTCTTTCCTTTCTATGACCAACTGATTCCAATTTATTTCACTGATTCCAATTGTAGATGCACTGCTATGTGTCTTCTTTGACCCATGTTATATATACCTTCTAAGTATCCATGTTTTTCCATATGTCACAAATTATCCATAACTACTACTCAATTGTCCACAATGATGACCCATCTATCATTGTACTATCATGAAGGCTTCACGGCTGCAACTAGCCATCACATATTCATGTTTCTTCAAACTAAATCAAATGTGTCCAATGGTCTTCTCTATCTTAAAATCAACCTCTACATGTCTGGAGCAACCTGTACTGAATATATCCCTGCCTGAATACATACATGGAATACAATCATAAACATTTTCCTGTGTAACTTGCAATTGATACCTATGTGGGAACACTACTTTTCAATTGATCAATATGTCACTTTGTACTTATGTTATCTTACTTCTCTGAATAAAAAACTGAACTCTAAAAGTTGGATCAGCTTGCCATAGATTGTTTCCAACTCGACTCTGCACAATAGCCTTTGTCAGTCATGAAAACTAATTCACAAACAGAAAAGTCTACACAGACTATCAAAGATAGATCAACACATTTGAAAAACAAGTGTCATAATGATGTAATTCATCCCCGAATCTTGTTGTCTACAATAATACCTTGTTATCATAAAAAGAATTAGGCTTCTAATAAATTAAGCAATGAATGAAAACTGAACTATCTCAGCATAAACTCAAAGAAAAAACCTTAGTATGCTTCTCCTTCTATCCTCCTTCGTTCCTCCCTTTCCTTTTGCCTTTAAGAAAAATAGAATTGGTTGAGGTAGTTGAACCACCTCATTAGTTAAGTTAAATAAAGATTCAAACAACTTTTTAGTTAAGGGGGAAAAGTAATAATCATAATAAGGGTTATAAATAAATAATAGCTAGTAGGTGGGACCCCTTGTGACTCCATTTAGCTCATAACAATCATAAAAAAACTATTTAGTTAATTAAAACACACCTCCTTGTTACTCCCATCATCATATTCACATTTCACAATTTAACTCATGATATTTAAAATTATTTCCAAAAAAATATTACTCATATATCCAAAAATAAAACATGTTGTCCAAAAATTCCTGAAGTCAATTTTCATCAACAATAGATAAAATAAAAACTCAAAATCCATATTTCCCACTTTGAGATCCAATCTTTCCTTTATTGTTGTTGTCACCTTTTTATTTTCCTGAATTTGCCCTTGGCTACACTGAGCCTTTAGGCCTACTCTCGATGATTACGTGGGAACAATTGTCCCTCAAATGTATCCTGAAAGACACGGATTTTTCAAAGCCATTGGAGGGTGAGGAAGGGGCATCAGTGGATTTTCCCTTGTCAAGGGCATGGTGGGCCTCGGTTTTCAACCTTTTTCTAGCATGAGAGGACCGCACTGGTGAGTGAGTAGGGGCAGCTTGGACAATGAGGTTAATAGGCGGGGGAGAAGGTAGGGATAAATTGGGCCAGCCACGATGTTTGGATATTGTTGGGTGGACAATCTCTTTCCATCCATCGTTTTCGGGAACCTCGGGTTACAATGAGACATGAGGGGGCACAGGAATACCAGGGGCTTGTGGAGCTTAGAAAGGAGGCCTTTCAGGCCTAGATTGGACCATTCCTTGCCCAATCCAATTGAAAAATCCAGCCTGAAACAACTGGCCAAGCTCTTGTGAGTCAACATCAAAATGTATGGAAAACCTTGGCCTTCTTGGGCCTCTATTCCAGTTACCTCTCTCTCGGTTTCCTCAGCGATGGCTACCTTGGCTGAAAAAACCCATTCCTGCATGCATGATGGATTAGAAAATAGTCTTTTAAACAACCATACATGATATCTCTTTAAAATATGAAATATATTTTGGATCATCACATATCAAGATCATGCAATCTAATCCATAAAAATTGTTTAACTGTTATCAATGAGCAGGGGGTGAACAAAGGGCCTGAGATATGTGAGGGGCTTGTAATTAGCGAAAAATGAAAAAATGAGGGGGAAAAGAACACGGTTACTGCTCAAATATAAAAAGCAATCAACTATAATGCAAACCAAAGAAAACATCACTGTAATCGAACCAAGACACTGCTACTTCCAACTACTTCAACATAGAATTTTTCTTTACTGTAATCAGTTTTCGAACAGGGAGTGAGAAATTAATGTGGGAAGGTGAAGGGGTTGTAATTAGTGAAAAAGTGAAATAATGGTGGGAAAGAGAGTGGGTATTGTTCATAAAATTAATTAAGTAATCCATAAAACCATTCTGTAAAAATAAAAACACCAACCAAATGACCACTCTGGCCCAATAAACAACTATTGTGTATAGCTCAAACAACCCTATGCATTAGCTAGCTCACTGTTCGTAATCAAATATTTAACACAGCTTCATCAAACAAGACATTATGCATTCCACAAATATCTATAGGGAATATATGTTCCTATTATTTATCGATTCAATTATTTAAAAAATAAGTCCCAAATGCATAAACCGTCACTTGTTTCCACTCTATCCAACATCTAAAATCAACCTTTGTTCACAAATATTTCAACCATCAAATACAACTCAAAGGTCGTGCTCAATTTTGTCCTTTAATTCATTTAATAATTTAATTGCAATGAGATTATACTATCACAGCACCCATGCCTATCACTATTAAAATGCAAAATATTCGTTAAACATACACAGTGGACAGTCAACTCAATAGTCCATATTTAAATTGCAAAGATCCTGACTTGCCACTTAAACACACAGACAACAGTCACCACTTCAATCCACGCAAGTGTATTTCTGAGACTGTACAGGTCTAATTTCCTTGACTCTAAAACATTCAAAATGTTGGGCTATCCACCCAACACAACGAGGCATCAACAACAGGCCCGATTTTACAAAAATCGAACAAATTGCAACAAGCCATGTTCAAAAACATGTGACTTCCTCGAATGGCACAATAAATTAATATTGATAACAACATGGTGGATAACCATGCCATATTTTCCATAATGAAACATTCCCTTTTGAAAATTTTAAAACATAGTAACAGTATCATTAACTCAACCTATTGTGTCGAGCTATCAATCCAACACAAGGAGACGTCGTACAAAAATGTTCAAATCAATCAAATTGCAATCAAAACCATACTATGTAAAACCCGGGCTCATCCTTGACAACACAATTGAATAACCATTCTTATTACAATAAATGGAACTGTCATAAACACCTCAATTGCAATGATCATTACACCATTAAAAACACATAGTTACAGTAATCATTGACTCGTGCTATAGGAGCGCCACTCATACCAATGCATCAAGTGTGAAGTGTCATTATGCATTAATCAATTTAAGTAGTGTCGGGTTATCCATTCAATAAACACAAGGAGGCATCAACTGTGTATTTGATTTAACAACTCATTCTAATTAGCCATGCTAAGCTTATCCATCCAATTATAATAGCCATTGCAGTGACTAGAAAACAAAACCAACACCATTGTCACATAATCAATGGGCGAGCTAGTGATTCATTCTATTGAAAACACACCACCAGTCCAACAGTACACCCGAAAGGCCATAATGGTCCCCTCTATAAACACATGGACTTGAGGGAGCAAGGGTTTTCTCTGTGGATTAACACAAGGAAGCTAGAGTCGATTTTTCTTAATGGTGAAACCCTTCGAGACCAATGGTGTACACATAGAGAAAACCACAATTCACTTCGTGGACAAGGTGACAAATCTTGGGACAGGATAATCCATGAACAAAGAAAAAAATATCCATTTGAGCCTTGTAATGATACATAGCACACACAAGGTATAACCCCCGTGGCTCCCCCAGTCAACCAACTACAATGTTGTGGTGAAAACAGAGCCGAGAAAAAGCAATATAACCCACTGTGTGACTATTGGAAGCATGAAGTAACCCCAATACCCAACTGAATAATGCACAATGACATAGGGAGTTTCAAACTCATTGAAATCCCATGAGAGCCAAGACTGGGTATGGTGATACAATGAGTGAAGGCAATCATCTAGTCTAGAACAAATGGAACCCTCCACTAAACCAGTAAGGATGACAAAGAGCCTTTATGGCTACTGATACTTAGAATGACCCAAGACACTGTAACTTCATACATTATCACAGAGAAATATACCAATAATTCATTCCAGAAAAATCACAATTTCACACAGTTGTCATACTCAAGGAAATCATAAACCAATACATCCAAGCCAATATCCATTTCATAACCAGAGCAGACTCATGGATGGTAAAAAAAAGACATACCTGTAATCAAAGCACCTTAAAACGTGAGTTGGTCGAGTAGTTCCTCTCTACTAGGAAGTCAGAGCATAACCACAACAACAAGGTTGATCAATAACCCGATTAGGGTGGCAGCCAACAAAGGAGTAAGGGTGATGTGCAGTAAATGCACGTCGCCTCCATTCACAATCCATTAATTATTTAGTACATGACAAAAAGTTTTCCATTAACACAATTAATCAAACCATGTATCAAAACCATCACCCATTAAAACCAACAGTGCAGCCCATACCAAACTTATGTCATAACATAATCACCATTACATATGACTTAATCAAATTGCATAACCATTAACTTGCTAGCTAGGATTTAACCATAATCATTTTAATGATTCATGCATGTAGTGTAGTATATTTGCATAGTTAGATCCCTTTTCCTTTTACACTTGTTATATTGTTTTTTCCCTTTTCCAACTACTCTTTTAAGTATTGTTACTAACATGTCTAATGTGCAGGTGTCTAGAGAACATATAGCAATGGTATCAATGAATAGCATAGGCTATAGTAACATAAAATTAGAGCTTAGAACATAACATGACTTATTCATCATTTAATTGTCGCACATAAAACCCACACATCATAAGACCGATCCATAACCAATAAAAACAAGATCTCATTTACCATGTAAGCAATGTTCAATAGTAGTGCAACCATTAAATGAGGGCCATACCTAATCTCCAATCTACAAGGGGGTCCCACCTACTAGTATTATTTATATGTTGTCTTATAATAATAGGATTTAGCAATACTTTGCGGGCTAAATTTCATTGTGATTTTAATCATCAACAAACTGGTGACTCCACAAGGAAATTTGTTTTCAACAGATTTAGTACTCAGAACTCATGGTTTCATAGACCAAAATCAAAAGATCAAGGATATATGACCAGGAAGATTATGCAAAAGGGGGAAGTGAGCGGATTTAATGGAAAAATGACCGGGAATTGGGGAATAACTCATGGAAAGTGTTAAGTATGAGGGGTTTTTACCACTATATGCATAACCATTTAACCAGAATATTCTCTTTATAGATAACCATTTAACCGAAATCTTCTCGTTATAGATAACCATTTAACCAAAATCTTCTCTTTATAGATAACCATTTAACCACAATCTTCTCTTTATAAAAAAATCTCAATGGATGAAGAAATGGCAAGAAGAAGCGAGAGATAACCAGTTCTCTTTATAAAACAATAGTGAAAGGAGATAGCAAATTCAAGTATGATTTAGGGGAAACATCGCAACAGTTGTGTAAGACTGTTTTTTATTGACTAACAATGCTTTGTAGGAGTGTCATTGTGGTAGAACCAATCCAACATCCTATTTTCACCAATTAACTAAAATATGATAGGAAACAAAATCATGACAGAAGTAAAATTGCAGAAATTAAAATAGCAGTAATTAAAGACAGAAATGAAAAAGTAGTAAGAAAATTTTTAACACGGAAAGAAGAATTCAAACTACCATAAAGCATAAAAGAGAGAAAAAAAAAATGAAAGCAAACCTAGGCTAATAATATACAGAAAATCCAAACATCATTAGAACTTTTCATGTTGGTACCTCGCAATATTTCAAGCGAGAACTGTTAGTGTTGTAGGAAAACAATTGCTTTTGTAAATCCTTTAAAATGTAAGAGTTAGTGTCCAAGACAAAAGAAAATTTTAAAGGACCCAGAAATGACACTTGGAACTCTGATGTAATTATCATCCCTTGGTGTACACAACTAGATCATCAAGATAGAAATGGATACTAACCAATTCGAAAGTTGTGTGTACAGGTCTTTTAAAAGCGGCACTTGAATAAAGTAAGCTAGAAAACGGGAATTTATAAGTCATAGTACCCCAATCTGAGATAAGATTAGTTTTGTAAGAATCTCCCCCTTTTACCTTGATTTTCCTGCAGCCAAAAAAATTTCGAGTAGGGGCCTCAACTATGACTTTACAACCTGTTGCAGAATTATTTCCATATTGAGCGGAGGAAAAGGATTTCTCATAATAGCCTGAATGAAAGTGCGAAAATAAATTCAGGTTCTAATATGATCATTGATCTTCAAAGCATGTACCCAATTTGAAACCCATTCAGGGTGGTGTTAGAGAAATATTTTCCTCACCCTATGAAATATTGCGGAGAGGGCCTTATTCCATTTCCCTATGCTGACTTATATTCCCTGTTACTAAAGTCCAGAGAAAAAAATATAAATTTTTCCACTTGTACGCATATTGCACCCTATACAGCAAGCGTATACGCAAGCTACTCCACTACAACCCACGTACATTGAGATTTTTGCTAGAAAATCAAAATTAAATGTCTGGTTTCCATGTCACGATAGGAGATCTCTGATCCTTGGCCTTCCATATACTGGAAACGTTCTAACTCGAACCTTCAGTTTCATTTTGAAGGCTATAAAGAATCCAATTTTGAGCTTTGGAAAAGGAGAAAGAATTCAACTTTGAGAGCAAAGTTACTCTGAAAAAATTATTTACTTGATATTGAGTCTGAACATAATGTTCAGCCCCAATATCAAGTAAATAATTTGAGTCCGAGCATCCCTTTTTCCTTTAAGTCTGAACATAGTGTTCATCCCCCAAGATCTTCACTTATTGATGGAGAACCTCATGATATCCCTTATATGATCTTACCTTTGGTGGAGGATTGAGGTGGTGGAGGCCCAGCTGGAAGGAACTTAGTTTCTCGGTTTTGAACCATACTGACATGGAAGTATGTAATATTTTCACTTATGTTGATCATTTATTAATAGAAATACTATCTTCTCGTCCAATTGATGTCTTGCAAATATCTGAGTTATTATCCATGGGCGTATTTGTTATGTATATTTATGGATTGTGCTATCTAATGTGATGGCCTTTTATATTGCCACCATAAGCTTGTTTTTCTTGTTTGTTGAGAACTTGTTGCAGGTATATAGTTTTGGGTCGAAGTGCTCAATGGTGGACATCATCGAACATCTAGATGAGGTAGGCCCCTTTCTTATCTTCCTTGCACATTGGTTTATATAGAAAATCATTGGAATAGAGTTGATTTCTGTAGTCATTTTCATCTGTTATGGTTCACCCTATCCATAGAGAGATTTTACTCATAACAGGTGGACTGAAAAAATAATCCTAGCCCTTAAGAAATTTCAAAATCTCCTCGGGCTTAAGAGGTTCATCTTGACTGAAAGAAAAAATGCTCTCATCATTAGGGAGGGCCTTCAAAAATCCTACATTGTCAGGGATATATGAACAATATAGATATTGAAAAGAACAATCAGGCCTATGAGACAAAAGTTTTTGATTTGGAGAAGATGCAAAGACTGCTAATCGATCAACCATTGAATTCAACTCCCTCCTAATATGAGTGATGTTGAAAGATAAAAGGTTCGAGGTAAGTGCCCAAACAGTTTGGGTGTATCATTCCATCAGCTTGTTTCTAGGAGATCATATCTTATGTATGAAGTTCACAATAAGCTCGGAATCTCCAAAAATTGAAAGGTGACCACAACCAAGATTAAGGGCGTTTTGAATGCCTAATAATAAAGCTTCGAATTCAGCAGCATTGTTTGTACAAGAAAACTCTAACTTGTAAGACAAATTATGAATTTTCCCTATAGGGGACACCAATATAATTTCAGCCCCATTACCTTCATTAGAGCGTGAACCATCAAAGTGAATGTGCCACATATCATCATTTAAATTGATTTGTTCCAAAGGAAAATTATCCTCTGCAACAAAGATGGAATACACTCCTAGGTCCTCTTCAATATAGTTTACACTAGACTGTGGAACACTCTCTATGTAGGGTGAAATCCTTCCCTCTCTAAAGACTATAATGTTCTTACCATTCTGAGGCACGGATAAATGCGTCTTGTCAAGTGAGAGGTATCAACCTATTAAGGATTTCCAATCTCTTCCCAAAATGATTGAATAATTTCTCACATGCATATCAATTACCTGAATATTGAGGGTTGTTCTTATTTCAGGATGAGCGCATAAAACCAAGTTCACGTCCTTAATCTCTCCTATGGTTGTTTTTTGTAGACTATTATAGGAGAGCATGCTTCTGGAATTTTCATTTGTACAAGACAAGCCTAGCTCTTCCATAATAATCTTTGACATCACACTTGGGCCCGAACCACCATCAATGAGGAAACAACGGAAAACCTTATCCATAATCTTTACAGAAACATAAAAAGAGGGATTTTTTACAAGGTCTATAAAGTTATGTACACCTACTTTATTTACAGAAGAGTCCTCTTCATTTACCTCTTCAGAAATATTGGCTACAACGGAAGATTTTCCTTCCATGAATTGTTTCAGATCCATCTATTGTTCATGGAAGACAACCATGTCTAGAAGGGTTGCATCTGCTTTGATGTTTTCCAATTGATTCAAGATATTATATTTGGAAGAGTGGAGAGGGGGAGTGATTCCTTGACTCTCAGGAACCTTAGGAACCTGGATATTAGTAGCGGTTGAGGATGAGCTCAGGCTAGAAGAACTGCGGGGAGGATCAAATTTTCCCTTGGAAGCATAGGCTTTGTTCCTAGTATTGATGACCATGACATATTCTGGCTCTGCAAAATCTAGGACAATGATAGTAGCTTCTGGTATTTTACCAAAGATCTTATCTCTGGAACTCTTCTTTATCTCACATGTGGTTTCCTCATGGTGTTCCTCATAGAAGTTACACCAACTTCGAGGCAAGATAGCTTTAGGCTGAAAATTATTTTCAACTGGATTTGTAAAAGGGGGTGTAGAAGAGGATGAAGCTCCAGGGGTGAGAGGGGAGACAATTCCCTTTCTCTAGAATGCTATCATACGATTATTCATATCTTGTACTAGCTGCAAGAGGGCAAGCATGTCCGTCTGTTTAACTGATTCTCTCTGGGGAAGACCTGTTCTTTCAAGTTTTTCCTCATACTCTGAGCAAGTATGCAGAGCGAAACCGATATTATCAATGGATTTTTCCTCAAGCCTATGACAGTAGGGGGAAGGAAATTCATTGTAGTAATGCATGAAAGTGGCTTGGTTCTAAGGGTGGATGAGTTTGGGGATTTGATTGTATAACTTGATAAAATGCAAGTTGAAAGACTTGATGGTCTCACGGTCGTTATAGGTGACGTTATTGTATTCCCTTAACTTCTCGGTTGGGCTTTTAGATTTCCCATAAGAGGATCTGAACCAATAGATTAACTCCTCCCAAGTAGACAGAATCTTAGGAGGAAGTTCAAACAAATCAGTTGTAGCCTTTCCCTCCAAGGAATTGACGAATAAGTGCATGCAAGTATCATTGTCATTGGCCCCTATGTTATGACAAGCATTAGAAAATTCCACCATGTGTTCAGTTTTAGTGACTGTGTTATTTCTTGAAAACCTAGGAAGATGCTCTTTAAATTTATTAAGTGGATGAGTAGCAGGTTCTAGGTTAAGAGGAGAGGACACATGCCATGGTGTGGTTGTGGCGTCTTATTCGAACTGAAAAAGCCCATAATTTTTAATGACTTTGGTGGGATTTGTGGTATATTGCATAGGGATATGGTGGCTATACAAGCTACCAATCACTAATGACGATGAATATTGAGAATATGGTGCACTTCCAATGACACCAGAGCCACCACTAGACGTCATTGAGTGGATGATAGGTGAAAGAAAGAGATACGAACTGGAAGAACCAGACAAAGTTCTCCTTAGAGCACTCTATTGGGTAGATAACACAACATTTCTTCTTCCTATTTCAGTGATTTCAAGTGAAAACCCTCTTCTTTTTCTAGAAGCACGAGAGTCTAAGGACATGAAAGAAAGGCCAAAACTGAAGAAACAAAAAAGTTACTGTTGATTTATAGGTTGTCTATGTCTAGCTTCCAATCGTTCTTGAGCACTAATATCTCGTTCAACTGTTGCCCAAGAATGGTTAAGCTCAGCACGGGTATTGGCAGTGTCTAAAATGGTATTAAAAAAGTTCAAATCAATGTTGGTTTGGTCTTGGATACTAGGCTCAATAGTGGGTTGCCTTTGAACAGGCACACTCATTTAAGAAATGAAACAGTCAAAGAATCAATATCAGAAAAATAGATGTATCGATGAAAATCGAGTATAAAAATTAACCAGAGAGATATTGAATATCTCCCCAGTATGGTCTCCAAATAAATGTTGAGGAAAATATAGGAAATGATCTTACTCAATCATTTTTAGATTTTGCTTGGCTAAAGAAAAATAGATGGGAATGTTAAGAACCAAATATCAATATAGCATAGAAAAACCTAAGAATAAGTACTCAATGCCTTGAAAAAGAGATAATTTTAGATAATAAGCCTCTTCGAGGGGGAAACCTCATTTTACCCCACATAAATGTTCAAGCACAAGATGATTCCAAATGAAAATGTCTCCTTGGTATATATAGGAGACTAGGAGGTATAATTACAACTAATGGAATAAAGCTGACATAAATAAAATAACATTACTAATCTAATATGCCCCAATTAAGGGGTAATGAGCCGATATTAGGGCTTAACATGCCCCTCCCCTTGCAATAAGTGTTGTCCGCAACGCTTGAGTAACAAGACCAATTCCATTTCCCGAGGCATAAAATTCCACAATAAAGGTTTTTGTGAAGTCTGAAGTAGTCAAGACAGGATCTTTTCACATCACCTCTTTAAGTTGTTCAAAATATTTAGTTGCCTCTGGAGTCCATGAAAATGCATCCTTCTTAGTTAGTGTCGTTAAAGGTGTTGTTATTCTTCCATAGTGCTGAACAAACTTGTGGCAGTAACCTGTCAAACCCAAAAATCCTCTAAGATTCTTCAATGTTTTGGGAATCATCTAGTCCATCATGGCCTTAATCTTGTTAGGGTCTACCTTGAAACCTTCATGAGATACAATATGACCAAAATACTCTACCTCCTTTACTCCAAAGAAACATACGGATGGTTTGGCATATATTTGTTGATCCTTTAGTAGTTATAGCACCTTATCAACATGTCGCACATGATCCTCCCAAGAATTGCTATAGATTAGTATATCATCAAAAAATACTAACACAAATTTTCAAAGGAAGGGCTTGAAAATGGAATTCATGAACCCTTGGAATGTGGAAGGTGCATTTGTAAGGCCAAAAGGCATGAACAAAATTTCATAATGGCCTTCATGAGTTCAGAATGTTTTTTTTGGGATATCTTCTTCCTTCATTCTAATTTGATGATACCCTGAACAGAGATCCAATTTTGTGAAATAGATTGCTCCATGTCGTTCATCTAACAATTCATCAATGACGGGAATGGGAAACTTATCTTTAATAGTGATCTTGTTGAGCTCTCTATAATCTGGACACATACGCCA
>ML783376.1:33644-79804 GCA_009831015.1 Picea engelmannii | reverse complement strand
TTCTCTCTATAGATGTTAGGATTGGTCCTTCTAGTAGCCATAGCCATATTTTTACTTTCAACATTTCTTGCCACCTTAAATGCATTCTCCAATAATTTGGGTTCCCAAAGGTGAACCTCATGTTGAATGTTATCCTTTAAAGTCCCTATGAATACATTAATTAAGTGCTCATCTGGAATATTTGTTACCTTTATATTCAATCTTTGGAAGTTCTCAATGTTCTCGGTAACTGAACCCTTTTGCTTGAGATTTATCAATTGGATAAAGAAGGTATTTCTCCTTGTATCCTCATAGTGTGTTATCATTTCTTCCGTGAAAATTGTCCAAGTGACGAGTGATTTGCGAGGAAAAAACCATCAATACCATACAAATTGATTGGGTTCTAAATACAAAGAAGCAATTTGTACCTTTTGTGTATGTGGCACATTATGTAGATCAAAGAATTGCTCCTTCTGAAGTATCCATGTGATTGGGTCCTTGCCATCAAATTTCCTCATATCGATCTTAGGAACGCGGTTGGTCTTCAACCCAAAGTTGGAGTTTCTCCATTCTTGGTTCACCTTCCTTGTGTCCTCATCATGAATTTCATGGGATGCATTTTCACTTTCAGGTGTCTTCTCTGTTACGAAATTTTTCAATACTTCCATGATCTCCTCTTTTAAACTATCCATCTTTGCCTCCAACTTAGATTCCATCTCTTGTAGTTCATCTTTTGTTACTATCTTCTTTTGTAAATAATTTATGTCCCTACGCATTTCTTCACCTTCATCAAGAGTCCAAGTAGGATTGTCTGGAGGCTTATTTGGTGTAGAAGTTCCCTTTTGGGTGGCATGTTGGCCAAGTATCACTTTTGAACCTTGATTTTGAGGTGGTTCTTCTAGACAATCTTTCTTCTGTTGTATCTCCCAAGTTTCGGCCCTTCTAGGTATGAAACTTTATTTTATATAGTTATCTAATATTTCTTCTCTGCAATGCCATAGGTCTGATCAAAATTGGATGTGCCATAGGAGATCTCACTTGTATAGCGTTCCCCGCACACAATAATTGATATAAAATTCTGAAACTCATACCAGAAATACTACAGATTATCCATTATCCAATGAAATAGGTCTCACTCAATTTGGATACTCTATAAAGAAGTTATGATTGTTTTACCTTGAACACCTTCTTGAGACTAGTCAGATACCCTATCTTCCACAGGGTGTATCTACAAATGTAATATGACCCAAAAAATAAAAAAATTACCACATATACCTTACTAATTTCTGTGAATATCCTCCGAATTTCAAGGTCTGAAAAGTTACAGAAACATTTTTATGGCAAAAATTCCACAATGAATCAGTTCAGGATGATTCCATAACCCTATCTTTCACAGGTTGTATCTACGAAAGTATAAGGCCTCAAGAGCTTAAATTTTAACCCAATGTACCTTGATCCGTCTACTAAATATCCTTGAATCCGTTCCTTCTGAAACGTTGTAGAAAAAAATTTATAGTGCAAATTCCAAGGTGTCTCAGATGTAGCAGCGAAACCCCAAGACCTTGAGTTGTGATACCATATGTTAAGAACCAAATATCAATATAGCATAGAAAAACCTCAGAATAAGTACTCAACACCTTGAAAAATAGATAATTTCAGATAATAAATCCTCTTCGAGGGGGCAACCTCCTTTTACCCCACATAAATTTTCAAGTACAATATGATTCCAAATGAAAATGTCTCCTTGGTATATATAGGAGACTAGGAGGTATAATTACAACTAATGGAATAAAACCGACATAAATAAAATAGCATTACTAATGTAATATGCCCCAACTAAGGGGTAATCAACCAATATTAGGGCTTAACAGGGAATCTCACTCTATGTTTATAACCAACAAAAATAACATCCTAACTCACAAGTATTAATTACCAGTGCTTAGGCTAGTCTTTTATCAATAAAAAGCTTGTTGGAAATTTACTTTTTATGTAATTTTCTTAATATAACAGTTGCTGAAATAAATGTAAAGATAGAAGTAAAGACACCAAGATGATAATCAAGACAGGTGATACATAAAGTAATCCTTTATTTCATTCCAATTCACCAAAGATTCATTATTTTACAAAATTTCACGAAGAAATTTAGGACCAAAGTCAAACTTAGACATCCTTGATGGAACATACAAAAGGACCTCTGACAGAAAATCAAAAACTAAACTCTAAAATTTGGATCAGCTTGCCACGGATTGCTTCCCACTCGACTCTGCATAATAGCCTTTGTCAATCATAAAAACTAATTCACAAACAAACAAGTCTACACAGACTATCAAAGATAGATCAACACCTCTGAAAAACAAGTGTTGGAATGATGCAACTCAACCCCAAATCTTGTTGTCTACAATAAAACCCTACTATCATAAAAAGAATTAGGCTTGTGATAAATTAAGGAATGAATGGAAATTTAACTATCTCAGTAGAAGCTCAAAAAGAAAACCTTAGTATGCTTCTCCTTCTATCCTCCCTTTCCTTTTACTTTTAAGCAAATTAGAATTGGTTGAGGTAGTTGAACCACCTCATTAGTTAAGTTAACTAAAGATTCAACCAACTTTTTAGTTAAGCGAGAAAAGTAATAATCATAATAAGGGTTATAAATAAATAATAGCTAGTAGGTGGGACCCCTTGTGACTCCCTTTAGCTCATAAAAATCATAACAAAACTAGTTAGTTAAGCAAAACACACATCCTTGTGACTCCCATCATCATATTCACATTTGACAATTTAGCTCATGATATTTGAAATTATTTCCAAAAAAATAGTACTCATATATCCAAAAATAAAACATGTTGTCCAAAAATTCTTGAAGTCAACTTTCATCAACAATAGATAAAATAAAAACTCAAAAGCCATATTTCCCAATCTGAGATGCAATCTTTCCTTGATTGTTGTTGTCACCTTTCGATTTTCCTGAATTTTCCTTTGGTTGCACTGAGCCTTTAGGCCTAATCTCGCTAATTACATGGAAACAATCATCCCTCAAATGTGTCCGAGAAGACACGGATTTGTCAGAGCCATTGGAGGGTGAGGAAGGGCCAACAGTGGTTTTCCCCTTGTCAAGGGAATGGTGGGCCTCGATTTTCAACCTTTTTCTAGAATGAGAGGACTTCACTAGTGAGTGAGAAGGGCATCTTGGACAATGGGGTTAATAGGTGGGGGAACAGGTAGGGATAAAATGGGCCAGCCACAATGTTGGGAGACTATCGGGTGGACAATCTCTTGTCATCCGTCATTTTTGGGAACCTAGTATTGCAATGAGACATGAGGGGCCACGGGAATACTAGGGGCTTGTGGAGCTTGGAAAGGAGGCCTTTTAGGCATAGGTTGGACCATTCCTTGCCCAATCCAATTGAAAAATATGGCCTCAAACAACTGGCCAAGCTCTTGTGAGTCAGCATCAAAATGTATGGAGAACCTTGGCCTTCTTGGGCCTTTGTTCCAGTTACCTCTCCCTCAGTTTCCTTGGCCATGGCTACCTCGACTAAAAAAACTCACTCCTGCATGCATGATGGATTAGTAAATGGTCTTTTAAACAACCATACATGATAACTCTTTAAAATATGAAATAAATTTTGGATCAACATATATCAAGCTCATGCAATCCAATCCATAAAAAGTGATTAACTGTCATCAATGAGCAGGGGGTGAACAAAGGGCCTCAGATATGCGAGGGGCTTGTAATTAGCAAAAAAATGATAAAATGACAGGGAAAAGAAGACGGTTACTTCTCAAAGACAGCAAGCAATCGACTTTAATGCAAACCAAAGAAAACATCATTGTAATCCAACCAAGACACTGCTACTTCCGACTGCTTCAACATAGAATTTTTCTTGACAGTAATCAATTTTAGAACAAGGAGTGAGAAATGAATGTGGGAAGGTGAAGGGGTTGTAATTAGCAAAAAATAAAAATAATGGTGGAAAAGAGAGCAGGTATTGTTCATAAAATTAATTAAGTAATCCATAAAACTATTATGTAAAAATAAAAACACCAACCAAATGACCACTTTGGCCCAATAAACAACTACTTTGTATAGCTCAAAAAACCATGTGCATTAGCTAGCTTGATATTCGTAATCAAATATTTAACACAGCATCATCAAACAAGACAGTATGCATTCCACAAAAATATGTAGGCGAGCTCTTTTCCTCTTATTTATCGATTCAATTATTTAAAAAATAATTCCCAAATGCATAAACTGTCACTTATTTCCACTATGTCCAACATCTAAAATCAACCTTTGTTCACAAATATTTCAACTATCAAATACAACTCAAAGGTCGTGCTCGATTTTGTCCTTTAATTCATTTAATAATTTAATTGCAATGAGATTATACTGTCACAACACCTGTGCCTATCACTGCTAAAATGTAGGATATTCTTTAAACATACACAGTGGACAGTCAACTCAATAATCCATATTTAAATTTCAAAGATCTTGACTTGGCACTTAAACACACAGACAACAATCACCACTTCAATTCACGCAAGTGTATTTCTGAGACTGTACAGGTCCAATTTCCTTAACTCTAAAACATTCTAAATGTTGGGTTATCCACCCAACACAACAAGGCATCAACAACAGGCCCAATTTTACGAAAATTGAACAAATTGCAACAAGCCATGTTCAAAAACCTGTGACTTCCTCCAATGGCACAATCAAATAATATTGATAACAGCACAGTGGATAACCATGCCATAGTTACCACAATGCAACATTCCCTTTTGAAAATTTTAAAACACACAGTCACAGTATCATTAACTCAACCTATCGTGTCGAGCTATCAATCCAACACAAGGAGACAGCATACAGAAATGTTAAAATCAATCAAACTGCAATCAAAACCATAATGTGTAAAACCCGATCTCATCCTTGACGATGCAATTGAATAACCATACTTATTACAGTGAAAGGAATTTCCATAAACACCCCAATTGCAATGATCATTAGGCCATTAAAAACACATAGTTATAGTAATCATTGACTCGTGTTATAGGAACGCCATTCATACCAATGCATCAAGCGTGAAGCCTCATTGTGCATTAATCAATTTAAACAGTGTTGGGTTATCCATTCAATAAACACAAGGAGGCAACAACTGTGTATTTGATTTAAGAACTTGTTCTAATTAACCATGTTGAGCTGATCAATCCAATTATAATAGCCATTGTACTGACTAGAAAAAACAACCAACACCACTGTCACATAATAAACGGGTGAGCCAGTGATTCATTCCATCTACAACACACCACCAGTCCAACAATACACCCAACAGGCCATAATGGTCCCCTCTATCAACACATGGACTCGAGGGAGCAAGGGTTTTCACTGTGGATCAACACAGGGAAGCTAGAGTCGATTTTTCTTTATGGTGAAACCCTCCAAGACCAATGGTGTACACACAAAGAAAACCACAATTCACTTCGTGGACAGGGTGACAAATCTTGGGATAGGAGAAGCCATGAACAGAGGAGCAAAGCTCCATTTGAGCCTTGTAACGATACTTAGCACACGGGGGGTATAACCCTCGTGGCTCCCCCAGTCAACCAACTACAACACTGTGGTGAAAATAGATATGAGAAGAAGCGATATAACCCACTACGTGACTATTGGAAGCATGAAGTAACCCCAATACCCAAGAGAATAATGTGCAGTGACACAGGGCATTTCAAACTCATTGAAATCCCATGAGAGCCAAGACTGGGTATGGTGATACAATGCATGAAGGAAGTCATCTACTCTAGACCAAATGGAACCCTCCACTAAACCGGAAAGGATGATAGAGATCCTTTATGGCTGTTGATACTCAGAATGACCCAATACACTATAAATTTAGACATTATCAGAGAGAAAGCTACCAACAATTCATTCCAGAAAAATCACAATTTCACACAGTTTCCATACTCAAGGAAAGCACAAACGAATACATCCGAGCCAATATCCATTTCATAACTAGAGAAGACTCATGGATGGTAAAAACAATACATACCTATAATCAAATCAGCTTAAAACGCGAGTTGGTCGAGAAGTTCCTCTCTGCTAGGAAGTTAGAGCATAACCATAACAACAAGGTTGAAAAATAACCCGATTAGGGTGGCAGTCAGTGAAGGAGTAAGGGTGACGTGTAGTAAATGCATGTCGCCTCCATTCACATCCCATTAATTCCTTAGTACATGAAAACAATTTTTCCATTAACACAATTAATCAAACCATGTATCGAAACCATCACCCATTAAAACCAACAGCGTGGCCCATACCAAAATTATGCCATAACATAATCACCATTACATATGACTTAATCAAATTGCATAACCATTAACTTGCTAGCTAGGATTTAACCATAATCATTTTAATGATTCATGCATGTAATGTAGTATATTTGTATAGTTAGATCGCTTTTCCTTTTTCACTTGTTATATTGTTTTTTCCCTTTTCCAACTGCTCTTTTAAGTATTGTTACTAACATGTCTATTGTGCAGGTGTCCCAAGAACAGATGGCAATGGTATCAATGAATAGCATAGGCCATAGTAACATAAAATTAGAGCTTAGAACATAACATGCCATATTCATCATTTACTTGTCGCACATAGAACTCACACATCATACGCCTGATCCATAACAAATAAAAACAAGATCTCATCAACCATGTAAGCAATGTTGAACAACAAAGCAACCATTAAATAAGGGCTAGACCTGATCTCTAATATACAAGGGAGTCTCACCTACTAGTATTATTTATATGTTGGCTTATAATAATAGGCTTTAGCAATACTTTGCGGGCTAAATTTCATTGTGATTTTAATCTTTAAGAACGTCTTCCTTTTTTCCTGTATCTTTTTCTTGATCTCGTACTATTTCCAATCCTGAGAGTATGACTTTTGGGTGTCGTTCATTCATATGTTCTTCTTTTACATGTTCTTGTTTTCTTTTCCAAACTTTCTTATATATGATAACAATGTTCTTTTTCATAGAAGTATCCATCATGCTTCTACAATCACTATCTATGTGACAATAATTGTGGAATTTGTAACATTTGTTGTTATGTGGGCCCACATAAGCATTTCTTGCTTGAACATTTAGTCCATAATCCTTGCAATCTACAACCTTATGTCCAAAGTTAGTATAGTAAAAACAATGACCATAAAACAATTTACATACCTAGGAGTGAATGATCTTCTTTGTGGTGTAGTCCTTCTGAATTCATGCCTTGGTTGATCATGATCATGATTGAAACTTATTTGTGGTTTGAATGTGTAGGGTCTTCCTGAATATGTATCTCTATCATTTTTTCTTTGATTATGGTTGACCATGATTCCTTCCTTTAAGTACTTTTGCATAACTCTTACTATTTTTCTCATTCTTCTTTTCTAGCAATTTGGAGTGCTTCTCTTCAGCATTTTCTACGGATGATGTGGATGTTTTTGTCTCTTCAAAATTCTTGTTGAGCTTGATGATTTTGGCTCTCAATGTGACAACTTCTTTATCAAGCTTCTCAACCTCTTGTTTGTTCTACATCATCTGAATTTGCATCACTTCTTTCGTTCGATTTGCTTCTTCAAGTTGGATCTTCAAGGAGATGATTTATTTTTCAAGTCTTCTCTCTTCTTGATCGAATTCTGCTTCAATCTGATTTAATTCATCAGTTATTTCCTTAAGATGATCTGTCAAAATATTTTATCTTTTCTCTGCTTCCTTTATTTCATCTTCCAAATAGTGATTCTCTTCCATTGCTTTATTTCTTAGTGTTGTTATTTTGGCTTCCAAACATTGCTTCTCTTCCATTTGATTCTTGTATGTTTCTTCAATCTTCTTGGCTTATTCTAGCTAAGATTTTAGTTTTATGATGACCTGTTAGGATTCTTCAAAAATTTCTTGAGAATTCTTCTTGAATAATTGTTCCTAAAGAGACTTTTTATTCTTCCTTTATTTTGTCAATTCGTCTAGAGCACTGATTAACTCCTCTTCAAGGTCTATTATGCCTTCTTCACAATATTCTTCTTTTGAATGTATGTAACATGATGAGAATATTTCTTCTTGTTCTGTTCTTGCATCTTATTTAGCATTCTCTAGCTTTGTGATGGGAGATTCTTCAAAGTAGAGATTATGTAGAATATCCCAAAGTTCTTTAGCTGATGAAACTTTTGCAACATTTTCTCTTACTAGATCAGTTAACCCTTCCCAGATGAAATCCATTTCTATTTTGTTATTTATTTTCAATTCCTTCTTGGTCATTGTGTTTGGCTTCTTTGTAGCAGTGTATCATGTAACAAATGAGTACCAAACATCATATCCTTTTTCTTGTAAAAAAAAAATCGTCCTAATACTCCACATTTCATACTCCTAACCATTCAAACCATTGAACTGTGGTATTCCATTTTTATACAAATTGTTTCTATCCATGATCTACCTTCCAGTGGTTAAATTGTTTCCTGAAGGAACCTTTCTCTAATACAAATTGTTGGAATACTTAGAACACATCATCACAAGACTTCATGCTCCCTTGGAATTTCTCCCTTCTTTACTTCATCTTCCCTCTAAAATTAACTTCAAATCTCCTTGCTTACCTCAGATAAGAATCACTTACTCACATAGAAGATACTTAATAGAATGTGTGTGTGTTAAATGAATGTTTCATTGTGTGTATTTCTACTTTTGGTAGGTAACCTCTTTCTTTAACTTTAGGGCTTCTTGAACTTTATTTTTACAACCACTTTACCCTTTCATTAATGACTTGCAACCAATTAGAGCCTTCTTAACTCATATTGTAGCCAATTAGGGGCTTCTTAACAGATATTTGCGGCTTCCAAATTCATGACCTTATAACTCATCAATCGTGAGGAACCACATGGCATACCACCTATCACTGGAAACAGTATGATGAGGACTATCCATCCATGAGTGATTTACCTTGATTTACACTTCCCTTCATGACCTTTTTCCTTGATCAACTATGGGTTTAGTAACCACACCTTCAGGGCTTCATGTGGACTTCATCAAATGCACCCATCACATCTTTTGACATCCACTACTACATATGACCAATTTTCCATGGTTTTTCGTTGTTATTGCCACACATATCTGTCGCACTTTCCACGAAGGAAAACAGTTTTTTTCGTGGCACTTTTTTTTTCGCTATATCCATGTATTCATTTTTCTTGGAAACAGTGATGAAATAAGACCGCCACGTGTCACCATATTAAAAAGTGGCATACTTTTTTGTGACGGAAAAGCATGGCAATAGCGACGAACAGTAAGCCAGAGTAAAAACCCCACCATTGGCTTGCGACGTAGATGTCATACTTGCAATGGTTAAAGAATGGAAAGTAGTGACAAAATGTCATCGCAATAGCAATGCACAAGCATGGCAAAGAAAAACATCTATCAATAGCTTGCGACGCAGATGTCATACTTGCGACAATTAAAGTGTGGCAAGTAGCGATGAAAGATCATCGCAATAGCGACGCACAAGCGTGGCAAAGAAAAACATCTATCAATAGCTTGTGATGTAGATGCCATACTTGCGACGATATTATCGTCTCTATTTCCATGCCTTTTGTAGGTTTAAAAACAAATTGATAGTTTTCCCCTGCTTGGACATTGTTTCTCATCTTCACTTCGAATCAAATATATGATATCCAACCTCCTCATAGTGGGGAAATTGCATAAACAAGCTATGTATGTCGATGGGTAGGAACAAACAAAATTTCCACAAGAGTCCCATCCAGTAGATAAAATATTGTAAACTTAGATGCAAGTTGAAGGTATATGGGTCAAAGATGGATGCAATGCATCACCCGTTCCGTTCCATATTTTTCTATGTCACTAGGAGACAATGATCCAATTTCTATTGAACCTTTATTCACTAGTCCAGATGAGTCTCTTGCATCTTATGCTTTGGCTCCAAGTCATGAATTTTAGAAATTCCATCTATATTTATTCCATTTACAAGTATCAACTTAAAATATGAACCATTGGAATTTAAGAATAAATCCCTAAGGTGGCATGAGAATCTTCAATGTTTGTGTTTTAATTTCACAGGGAATGTGACAATGGCTTATGTTAAGATTTTTTAGCATGCTGCAACACCTAAGCCCAATCCATCAGTTTTCAGAATAATTATACTACAATTCCATTTACTACAAGTACATCTACACTGAAACAATAAGAGAAAACAAAAGGGATATTTTTAATATTTCCTCCTTTCATGGGATAGTCATTGAAGAGCAAAATTGCATCAACAATTTACGTAGGCCGATAGGTAGGACCAAAGAAATTTTCCACAAGAGTCCCATCCAATAGCTATAATATTGTATAATAATATTTACATTGGCTATTATTCGAATGTATAGGGGTCCAAGATGGATGGAATGCATCATCCATTCTATTTTATTAGCACACACATATTCAAGAGTAGACCTTGCACATAAATATGTACATTACACTGAAATATAGAATAATTTGTCAAGTCATAGGGAACTCTATTAAGAAAATGAAATACTTTCTTAAGAACTTATTTCCATAAATATCTAATTCCAAGAAAAAAAAAATCATAACATGAATCCTAGTTCCCAACATATCTCACTAGTATAATGTCTTATTCAAAGCATCTATGAATAATTGTTTGTCTTTGCTAAGGAACAAATGTTTAGATATCAAGTGCACTTGGTGTACATATTTAGTCCTATTTTATGAAGATAAATGATTCAGCGTATTGGATTGAATAAGGTTAATACACTATGTGAGAACAAAATTTTGAGGAAATGTGCTCTTATAGTAAGATCACAAGCTCAAATTGAAGGGTTCAAACACTATATTAATAAATTCATGTATAGGGGTTTTTCCTTATGAATGGTGGATATTCCTCTATAATGCTTATAAAATATAGGGATATTTACAATTGAATGAGGATTTGGAAGTGGGTAATTGGTTTCGGTCCAAAGATTATATGGCTATTAGAGTTTATGGCATAGAATTAAAACCCTATAGATTACAATTATTTCTAATCCCGGGGATATTTTCCTTAGATATGTTAGATAAATGTTCAACATAATATGAATTACACTTTCATCCCAAGCATCATAAGCTTTATTTCCCACTACCTTTCAAATTTGTATTTTATGTAATTTATACCTCAAAGGCAATTAAAAATATCAAAAATATTCTAAGATCCTATGGCTTTGAGGAAGATGATTCAGGAATATATGATCTTTATAATATCATCTTAGACAAAAGGGAAGGTTTTGGGTTCAAAGCCTATATCTATGAGGAAAGTCTGGATTAAAAAAAAAAAAAAAAATAGTTGGTAGGAGGATAAGCATATTCACGAAGGGCCAAAGCAACAATCAAGGAAAGAAGTTGAACATGTCATGCCAATAACTCAAGAAAACCATAAAAATAATAGTAACCATGAATTGAACATAAAATGGTAGAACAAAATCATTTATAAACAGTCAAGGTGGCATGTCTAATTGCCCAAAACAAATAACATTGATGGCTACATCATGTTTCTAAAAATAAAATTCAAAATGTTCATGGGCATATCCTTGGAATGCTTTAGACGAACTTAAAGTGACACCCAAAATACAAGACATTGAATTAGTAGCTATATATTGCACTGTATTTACATATGAGATGTCGGATCAAGAATATATGGTTACAATCCTTGGAGTCTTGGAAGAATTAGATATTTGGAACATAATATTTGAATCTAAGTGGCCAAGCGCTATTAATTTTGGGAGCCAAAATTGATTAACTACTTCTTCCTTTCCAAGCACTAGAGTAAGAGAAACAATCAACAAGTGTCACTTCAATAAGAATTTTGGAAGGCATTGAAAGTTTTGTTTCAATTTTTTTATTTGAATCTTGAACAATGGCATGAGGTATACATGTGTCACACCCTCAACAATTTTGGGAGGAACCTAAATCCTCTCTTTCAATTTATTTTGATCTGTGAACACTTTGAACCCTTTGTCTATGTGTCACTCCCATATGTATTTTGGGAGGATTTTAACTCAAATTTCCATTGTCAATTCAAATTTTTAGTCCTACATGAAATCCATGGATCAACTCATTGAATTATAAGATTCTAGAACAAAATTTGTTGCTTCAATCTCAAAGTCAGTTCATCACACCCCAAAGTCAATTGATGAACAAGATAATAATTCAATTGATGTGCTCTCTAATGTAAAAGTTATAAGAGAACATTCTAAACACTATATGAGGAGAAATTATGATTTCTTCATTTTTTAAGGCCCAATAATCCTAATACTTCTTCTTTTTATAGACTATGAAAAACAAATCATCATCATTGCCACTCTCCAACCTAGAATTGATATGGATGTAAGAGATATGGAAGATGGATGCAATGAATCATCCAATATGTTCAATTAGTAGGCATATATTCAAGAGTATACCTTGCACACACATACGGAAATTACACTGAACTCTGATAATCCTTTCCATATAAACATTTGTACAATATGACACATTTTCCTAACATTGATTTGTAACAATATTTCCAAGATTTTTAGTTCATGAATACAATTATATCTATATATTTTAGAGTATCAAAGTAGATTTTCTTGAAAATATGTGAGTTTTGTTGCTAATTTAAAACTATTTAATGCCCAACACAAACACCTTAATGTTGTTCATGTGCTAATGGTTTCATAATTTCAAAAACCAATAAATGATATCTAAGGATCCTTCATTGTGCCACTTAAATGTTTTTTCGAGAGCATACCACAGGACACTTAGAATGCTTAGACAACACCAAAATGAAATATTTCCTAACTATTATTGGGAAATATGATAGACATACCTTGTGTAGAGGAATTTTTCAAGGCATACTGGGGGAATTTGCATATTTTCCTCGCATAACGAAGAACATGGTGAAATCCTCCCATTTACCAAGTACCATAGAATTTTGCCTAGAAACAAGATAGATTCACAAAATCAAATCTATTTGAATACATTCAATTTCTTTGAAACTCAAGGTGCATAACTGGTTGTAATACCCATGTTTCCCCCATCTTGTAAATATAACTATAACTTGCGAAAAGACTGTGCCAGACTGAATATGTGTCTAGAGTTGCGAATTAACGCGAACCATGGATATGGTAATTCCATTGAGAGCCCCTCTTAACCATCCGATCAACCAGTGGAGTGACTCACGTACAACACTTCAGCGAAGTCCTATTTCAGGAGAATAGTGTTTTCATGACACCAAAACCCCCAAATGTCGAAGCTGCCAATTAACACAAACCATAGATCTAGGGGAACTTTGGGATCCTTCCTGGCCGTTGTATCCATGTTCAGTCAGTTCGACGTTGACCACTTTGGGAGAAAAGGGGTGGTAAGCAAGCAAAACCTCCAAACGCCGAACTTGTGAAGTGACAAGATTCATAGATATGAGGACTCTACATGGATGTTCTTGACTGTCGAATCTAGAATTTGGTCAGCGAGCAAGGAATAAGTGACACTTAAAGTAGGAAATGTTCCTTTAGAGATAAACATAACTTCAATAACCATGACATGGTGTTTGAGGAAATTCCCACAAGGTTTCCTTTTTCATGAGATCTTTAAACATGCCATTAAACTTACACCACGTAGTATCTTTTCCAACATAAGGCCCTATAGATACCCTTATGATCAAATGAGAGAGATTGAAAGTATGGCACGAGACATGTTGGATGCAAGGATCATTCAACTAGGATAGAGTGCACTCCCCACTCCATTATTCATATNTGTGTGTGTGTGTGTGTGTGTGTGTGTGTGGTTAAGATTTAGTACTAAAAAATTGTTATAGTTTTATTGGTCAATGTAAGAATACAAAAATGGGTTTTTCCCACAGTCTATAATTCATAGTTTGTTAAAACGATTGATGCGTGTCTACCAAAAATGCAATTCTATCTTTTCTAGAGAATTGTGAACTTTTACTAGTATAAAACTTACTTTGAAAAACACGTCAAAACCATTACCTTATCATTGTCCTTTCGCTAGATCCATTATCCCATACAACTTGATAAGAGTTGTCCATGAGATGCATTTCCATCACCAAGACCTACATGAATCATAAAAGACAAATTCTTTATATGAGTAAATAATATATAAGCAAATAAATAGGCATTTAGTTATGTAAAATACTCTAGAAAAAACTTAAGTGGTCGCATACCTTAATGAGCTTCTCTTTTTTTCGAGAATAGGTTATTCTCTATTGAATAGGGCCAACCACATGAAGGTGGAAGCTCATATGGCCGCTCCCCCCCNCCCCATGCCCAACAAATGATTTTGTTTATATAGAAAACATATAGACATTCATGCATAACTAGGATAGTCATCAAAACATATCAACATATAAACATTGAAGCATAATGTTGTAATACATATAAACAATGTTTCATACTAGCAACATCGATAAACATCCAAATACAAGTCATGAATTTATACATCTATTTTTTCTGTGATTTATGTTTTTTTACATCAAAAAAATTGACGATTGGGGTATCATAATCATCCTTTGACATTGTATTTCTTGTGCCCTGTCCTTATATTGTTTGTGTTTCCATGCGCTCATGTACCATACTTCTGGTATGTCATTGAGAAGGGCGTCAAGGCATCTATGCAGGGGCTTGAACTGCAACAACAAAAATGATCATATCAATATGTTGAAATATAATTGAAATAACTAATTCATTATTTTGATTAACATTACAATATTTCTCTTTACCTGTCTGTGTAGTTGTGACAGTTGGTGCTTTAATTTCTTGTCCACTTGGTTCCTCTCGTAGTTCACCCTCCTGAGCTACATACTCTTCCATTTAAAGAAGATAATATATAAGTATAAGTTAGAAAAATAAATATCTACAATTACAGTAAATATTTATAATTCTGAAGCATACATATCGGAATGGGTACCCTGCTCCCCACTATCATTGGACTTGTCCACCCTTGTATGACATGGTGTTTGTTGAATACCGCTAGATTCACTACTGCGGTTGCACTATTTCTTGAAAACAAACATAAATACTTATTTAAGGGTGATATAATAAAATAAGAATAGACTTTGAAAACATGCTACTGTGGTTTCATTATTTATTTTATTTACCTGCATGGCTAGGGAGATTGGAGTCTTCCCCAAGATTTTCCTATATTCAATCACACTTTTAAAACCATGCTTGTAACCAAGGTTTAGGTCCTCCTCGGTGGCAGAAATGTCGAACATATTTAACTGCAATGCATAACACCATTAAAATTGCCAATAACAAAAACAGATATATGTTTGTTGTTGTTAAATAAATATTAACCACAGTTAATCATTTAATTCTTATGATTCGGGCTTTTAGTTTTCCACAACCACCCTGGCCTAGTTTATGCAGCCCATGATTTTCCATTCTAGCCTTGGTTTCTTTGGAGGTGTTAGGTAGCCTATATATCAAATTTTTGAAAAAAAATAGATATCGGAATTGTTACTTAAAAGAAAGAAAAACATAAATGAGCATATTTCACTAATAATATGACATGTGTTGTACCTTGCTTGACCAGCTCGTGGATGTCTTCCTTATTTTTTAAACAAGTTCTCCTTTGCATCCTCTATCAGGGCCTTCCACTCTTTCTCTGGAACCATGGGAGGGTGCTCATGCTTGAGGTCTAATTGCAATTTCTCCCTATATTGGGCACTGGTATATTTTAAATTCTCGTCAGCTAACTTTGTAACCACTTTCTTGTTGAACGTATTCTCAAACAAGTTTACCATGTAGTCTATCAATTCGTCTTTCGTTTTTCTATCTTGGCCATCCCACCGTGTGTGAGTGGTGGGGCCAAATAGATCCAAGGATTTGTCATTCAATTTTCTATAGAAAACATTGTTTCCTGCAGAAACATGTTATCCATTAATTTATAATAATCTCAACAAATGTCCATTTCAATTTCATGATGAAAATGAATCAATTAATTAACAAATAACTTGAATCTTCTGAATCTTGATCGGAACACATGTGTCATCCAATAGAAACTTGAGATCTAGTGATCCGGTGATTTTAATTTGTTCTTCTCCATGCATAATATCTTCCTCTCCATCTACAATGTGTTCCTCTCCAGATTCATGTGGAGTCCCAGGCTCCGACTCATCATGGTCCGGCGTGTCATGCTGGTCAACATCATTGTGCTCATCAATGGATTCGAGGGGAACCTCAGGATTTTCAAAAATCCTCACTTATGCTTTTCTATGTTGACTTTTTTGTTGCATTGGACCATCACTTCTACCTATAGCAGTTGCAGGATCGGTAGGTTCCTGGGGCACGGGATTTAAAAACTCCTACAAATGGAAAACTTTACTTTATCATATCATATAGAAAATATAAAACAAAAAATGGATATGAAATTGTCATACCTAATAAAAATATGTGAAGATGCAACTTACCCCAAAATTAGTTATTAGATTTTGTAGCTCTGCAATTCTTTCCATGTCCTCCTGTGTCAGGGGTATTTTGCGAAACAAACCTAGTTATTCTATGTTTTCCTTATTCAAGGCCTTCGCGAAAATTGTTATTGGGTCAGTGGAATAAAATATTGTGTCCTCGTCAAGATCCTCAGTGGGTGTCTTCCCATGTTGACCATGCCACAATACATTGATGAATAAAATTAATGAGATGAACTTTAACATTTGAGAAATTTAATTATTGTAGTCCTAATTTATTACTATATTTAACATTTACCTGTTGAGGCACAATGGGTGCCTTTCCATGGTCACCCTGGACAGATGTAGCAGGTGATTTTCCACGGTCATCCTGGACAGAAGTTGACACAATAAATCAATCAACAAAAGTTATGAAATTCACTTGTAACATTAAAAAAAATGAAATATTACAGTAATATCAGACAATAAATAATGAAATTTCAGAAATTTAGTTGTTGTAGTAATAAGTTGTTACTATATTTAACATTTACCTGTTGAGGCACAGCGGGTGCATTTCCACGGTCACCCTAGACATGAGATGTAGTGGGTGATTTTACACAGTCACCCTGGACAAAAGTTGACACAATAAATCAATCAACAAAAGTTATGAAATTCACCTGTAACATTAAAAAAATGAAATATTGCAGTAATATTAAAAAATAAATAATGAAATTTCAGAAATTTAGTTGTTGTAGTAATAAGTTGTTACTATATCTAGCATTTACCTACCAAGGCACAGCGGGTGCATTTCCACGGTCACCCTGGACAGATGTAGCGGGTGATTTTCCATGGTCACCCTGGACAGAAGTTGACACAATAAATCAATCAACAAAAGTTATGAAATTCACCTGTAACATTAAAAAAAAATGAAATATTGCAGTAATATCAGAAAATAAATAATGAAATTTCATAAATTTAGTTGTTGTAGTCATAAGTTGTTACTATATTTAACATTTACCTACTGAGGCACGGGGGGTGCATTTCCACGGTCACCCTAGACAGATGTAGCGGGTGATATTCAACGATCACCCTCGACAAAAGTTGACATAATAAATCAATCAACAAAAGTTATGAAATTCACCTGTAACATTAAAAAAATGAAATATTGCAGTAATATCAGAAAATAAATAATGAAATTTCAGAAATTTAGTTGTTGTAGTCATAATTTTTTACTATATTTAACATTTACCTGCTGAGGCACAGCGGGTGCATTTCCACGGTCACCCTAGATAGATGTAGTGTGTGATTTCTCATAGTCACCCTGGACATATGTTGACACAATAAATTAATCAACAAGAGTTATGAAAGTAATTGTAACATTAAAAAAATGAAATATTGCAGTAACATTAGAAAATAAATAATGGAAAATGAAATATATGCAGTAAAAAATTGAAATATTGCAGCGATAAATTATAACAATGATTGATCAAAGGTTGAGTTGAATGGTATGTAGTATATTTACCCCCATAGCCGCACCCCGTCCATCTATTTGATTTAATTTGTAATTGATCAACAACTCTTCACCTGGAACTATTGTCTTTGTTGCACATACAAATATATGATTTTCTTCGCGTCCCTCAAATATGCAATTTGGTTTCTTAGTTGTTTCCACTAGTCGTGTACTATTTATAAAGCCCGCAATGTTTCCAGAATATTTTGGCCTTCCATCAATATACATAGTTGCCCCTTTATGTTGATTGTTATCTACTAGTTGTATATAATTTGCGGCATCTCTATATCTCATCATACTTCACGTATATCGGACCAACATCAACCAGTGATTGTATTTGTATAATGGTTCGATGTACTCCATCAATTCAGTTACAGTTCCATAACCGACCTTTATTCTCTCCATGGAAAATAAACCCAATCCATGTAAGGATGAAGGAGCAATGTGATACATCCTCCCACTGATGAATAAATTTGTGTCCACTTCAGGTAGCTCCTTAGGTGCCCATCGTTTCACTAGATTCTATACCTCAAGGGAAACTCAATGTCACCTATGCTTTCAGCATCATAATTACATGACCCTTTGTTGGCAATAAAAAATTGCATGCATATACGAAATCTTTTCCTTACCTTTTTAGATCTAGTTGATCTAGAACCGGTAGATCTAGTACAACACATCTCATTTTCAACCTCTCTTACTATATCTTGATAATCACTCAAGGAATATAGATCCAACAGATACCTATTTGGTGGTACCTACACTCATTAAAGAAAGAAGATAAGTTATCGTGCAAATATAATTTTGTTGTACCAACAATCGAAAAAATGAGAAGATGAGTTAGCGAGCAAATATTTAGGGAACCCATGTTTTTTCTTGGAGAATATACTTGATTCTATTGTATGTAACAAACTTATTGGGGTCTTTGTTTACTTGATTCATATCATACTTGGCATCCCATTATTGTTATCTAGGTATGCTTTGGGGTGTGAGTCTTCTCTTTTATAGAGTGGCATTAAAGTCCCAACATTAGAGGTGTATGAAATTCGTTAGGATAGAAAGAAGCATTAAAGTCCCAACATTAGGCTTGAGAATTGATGTAGATAGGGTGATGGATTTGTCAACTATTTTGGGTGAAACAAGGTGCTATGATTGCACACTAAGGAGGTCCTCCAAGTGAATTTGTTGCATGGATAGAGTGTTAGTAAGCATGTGCAACATAAGAAAATTGTTTCCATGCCAGGAACTAATTGGTCCTAGTATAAGGAGGTAATTCACACATCCTCTTGTGGAATTGCATAAAGTTGCATAAAGTTGCATGTTGCATAAACTTTCATGTTGCATAAAGTTGCATAAGTTGCATAGTTGCATAAGTTGCATAGTTGCATAGAGTTGCATAGTTGTATGTTGCATAAAGTTGCATAAGTTTCATAGTTGCATAAGTTGCATAGTTACATGTTGCATAAAGTTGTGTAGTTGCACAAAGTTGCATAACTTGCATAACTTGCATAAGTTGCATAAGTTCCATAGTTTCATAAACTTGCATATAGTTGCATAGTTGCATAAGTTGCATTGTTGCATAAGTTGCATGTTGTATAAAGTTGCATAAAGTTGCATAAGTTTCATAGTTCCATAAGTTGCATAGTTGCATGTTGCATAAAGTTTCATAGTTGCATAACTTGCATGGTTTCATAAGTTTCATAAGTTTCTTATGTTCCATAGTTGCATAAACTTGCATATAGTTGCATAGTTGCATAAGTTGAATTGTTGTATAAGTTGCATATTGCATAAAGTTGCAGGTTGCATAAAGTTCGCAAGAGGAGCGCCCAAAGTCAATCCATGTTGGTAAGAGGAGCACCCAACCAACAAAACCGAAAGAGCCCAAAGCTAATTTAATGCCCTATCAAATGGAAAAGAAACTGGGGAAGACACCATTGGAAATTTGAAAACTTCATTTGCAACTCTAAAATAGGACACTCTCCTTTTGTGCCATGTATCTCATGTCCTTGGGTCAACCGTCAAACACATGGACAATCGAGACTTGATTGTCATACAATCATGGGACACATGTCATGAGTAGGGCATGTGTCCAACACTCAAGTCACGTGTGTGCTAATGTTGGCGAATGGATAATGTCCAATTATTTTCAAACTCTCAATAATTGGATCTTAATGCATTGGTCCTCAAGCCAATCACTTTTTATGGTAGTGATCCTCGTGAGTGGTCATCTACAACACCTGTAGATGCAACAGTTTAACTAGATTTATTGGATGAGGAAGGAGGAGAGAACCATGGAAATTTTAGTGACAATGGTGGTGATACTTATGATTTTTATTATGAGACACGGGAAGATGAACTATGAGATCCTTCTACCCTATTTTTTATTTTTCATTGGTATTCCCATCTATCATATTCTCTATGTATTTTATTTTGATGACACTAAATTAGAAAGCTTGAGTTCATAGTTCTATATGTTGATCTATAGCAATGTTGTATATCTCGTCTCGGGGAAAGTATCAGCAATAGTTGCATAAGTTGCATAAAGTTTCCTTGTTGCATGTTGCATTTTTGGCCTCCTTTACCTCTCATATACAACTGATCCCTTGTTGTATATCTCACCTATGTATTATTCTCTCATAAGATGCCTTTCAATCCAATGTAGGGTTGGAGCTTGTTGGCATACGTTTTGTATCTATTCTCTTGGGTTGCCTAATGTGTTGGATTGAAGTGAGATGAATTATTTTCCATTGTTTTCTTCTATAATTGACATTTCAGTTCATCCCTAAGGCTGAAGTTCAGAGGGACTAGATCTAGGAAAACTCCTTGTGTGGTGAAATTTCAGTTTTGCATTAAATTGCCCTTGAAAATTTCAACACTCTAGGGTTTGAACCTAAATCATTAATATGGAAACGCCCCATCTCAACCACCAAACCACAACCTGAAGGAGGACTCTCCATTATTTTCTTCTTTCCATTTCAAATCTTATTCAAGTGCCATTATGTTTCTATGCAACTCATAATTTTTCCGATTGATTTTAGTGCCATTCTATTTTTATGCAGCTCATACTTTCTCTGATTAATTTTAGTGCCATCCAATTAGTCCACAAGCCACAAGTGGTATGTGCATCTTGGAAATAGTTTCTATCTTTTCCATGTTGAGTGCTTTCTCTCCATCATTCTTAGGTGGTGGGAATTAGATCCTCTGCAGTTCAGTCACACCCTCATTCTTGTTGATTGACCTTCCAATTGTATCAGTGCACCATAGATGGAATTTAATGTTTGAAAAGGCCCTTACAGGATTGCTAAAATCAATCAGAGAAGTAATAGTCTTTTGTTTTCATTATTTTAAGCGTTTTGTATGGGAGTGGGAATTTAATAGGATGGGTTGGCTGAAAAATTGACCTTTCTCGGTTTATATTTCGTTCCTTTTGGGGGGAGGAGAGTGGTGGAGGCCTTCTCATTGAGTATCCATTTTACATGGGTATACCTTTGGAATTCTCTTTTGCTAATCTGCAGTGGTCATGGGAACCATTCTACAAGGACTATATGAGAGATAAAAGGCTTAAAAGGGGAATGGCCATTTTATTGGGCTACACCCTGTATCTTGTGAGCTTGATCTATGAAGTAATTATTGTATCCGTTTTGAGATTATTCCTTTGTAAAAGAACTTTATTTACACAATGATAGACACATCTAGCCTTTGTCTTCATTCAAGCCAAATGTTACCTTTGTGTCTAACTCAATGGAAAACAAGCCTAGCCCTATGATTTCTCTTTGTGCTAAAACAATTCCCATCTTCATTATGAGGAAACTCAATAAAAAATTGGAGGCCTAAAGCAAACTCACAAGAAATTTATACACCTACAACACAACTGGTCTCTTTCGAAAGAAGTTGATAGTACTAATGGTGTCATGTATTAAAAGTTAAAAACATCTCCTTATTCCCACTTTCGGTCTAAATAAGCTTACCAATTTAGACAAATGGTTGGATAATATTGATCAAACACGCTTGATATAGGCATTATAATTGTACTTGAAAAACATCTGGCTTGTAGTCAACCATATGAATGGCCACATTTTACTATGGGGCAAACATTGGCTCACTAATTCTTGTTCCATTAATCTTCACTTGAGAAAGATTATTAGAGGATCTTCATTGAAGGCACATATGCTCCCCCTTTTAAGGTCCAACTTTCTAACCACATTCAGTATGAACTATCAATCCAAGCATTCAGTCAAAAGATTGAGAAATTACTTGTTTTTTTATGTCAAGCCACTAGAGCACTACAAGGTAATTCGTATTTGAAAATGCAACCTAGTTGTCTTGATTCTATGGATGTTGAGCAACTCAATCTATAACAGTTGAAGTTCATCCCTTTTGTAATTCAGAAACAATCTAGCCTTGATTGTCAGGCCAATAACTTGCCTGGTTTCCCATTTGGTTTTAAACATGGGAAATTGTCCAACTTCATAACTAGGTCAGTTAAAGTGTGCATCTAAGGACTATATTGATTTCTTTCAGAAATGGATTCCAGGTCATAATTGCTTTTGTCTGAATGAAAAGAAAACTTGTCTCATGGAATATTTTGATGACCATCCTGATGATAATGAAGTAGATACGATGGATGATTCTTAATATGATGACGTCCTTGATTACTTTCCTTCCATTAGTGACACTGATGAAATCTAATTGGTCACCCTATTTTTTATTTGTCATTGGTATTCCCATCTATCATATTCTCTATGTATTATGTTTTGATGACACTGAATTAGAAAGCTTGAGTTCATAGTTCTATATGTTGATCTATAGAAATGTTGTATATCTCATCTCAGGGAAAGTATCGGCAATAGTTTCATAAGTTGCATAAAGTTTCATAAATATGCATAGTTGCATAAGTTGCCTAGTTGCATAAAGTTGCATAAGTTGCATAGTTTCATAAAGTTACATAAGTTGCATAAGTTTCATATTTGCATAAAGTTGCATAAGTTGCATAGTTGGATGTTGCATAAAGTTGCATAGTTTCATAAAGTTGCATAAGTTGAATAGTTTCATAGTTGCATAACTTGCATGGTTGCATAAGTTGCATAAGTTCCATAGTTGCATAAACTTTCATATAGTTGCATAGTTTCATAAGTTGCATTGTTGCATAAGTTTCATGTTGCATAAAGTTTCATGTTGCATAAAGTTCACAAGAGGAGCACCCGAAGGCAAGCCGTGTTGGAAAGAGGAGAGCCCAACCAACAAAACCGAAAGAGCCCAAACCTAATTTAGGGAGGCCAAGATACTATTTATAAAGGATGCTAGCACCTCATTTTCACACTCACTCATGTGCTCTGCAACAAGAGGAAAAAATGTGCAGGTCTTGGAGGAGTAGTTATTGCAACTGGGGGTGGCATCAAGGAGGGTTTTGGTGTATCTCTTGGTATCTCTTGTTTAAGTGGTGTGATACTCTTCCTATTGAAGGAGTAGAGGAGGATCTTTTGTTTGGTTTTTGGTCTATCTATATTGAGGAAGATTTTGATGGGTTTTCTTCCCCATGAGGGTTTCCCAAGATAATTTGTGTGTCTCTATTTTTTCTGTGATTGCCTCTCTTGCAGTGATCTTATTTATGTCGCTAATGTGCTAAATGATTATAATAATATAGAAGAAGCATAATTGTTAGTTGTATAAGTAAAACTTCAACAATAGTTGACTACTCAATTAGATATAAAATACATCTTGTGTTTATAACTTTAGATCATATGAGAAAGTATAAGAGTTCATTGGTCCTAGGGTACATTTCATAGGCTAGTGATCTAAGGGAAATAAACCCTAGTGATTCCGATGGACCACTATATAGTAGGAGTTCAAGGCCCATATTACAAATTATGTGGTTTATTTTGTGCCCTAAGAGATTAATGCCTACACCAACCATATGTAGTCAAGTCATTTGTCACAAAGATCCATATTTGGTGGGATTGACATGTTGATGCCATAGCATGCTGGTGTCATAGAAAAATAAGTAGTAGATATTTGACCCAACACTATATAGGTAATAAGAGAACCATATATATCAATGAAGAATTACTAGGAGTCGGATCTCCACTGAGTAAGGAGGACAAGGATAATGCAATAAATGAAAACTATCTCAATGTGGTAAATGAGAAAAAATAGATAAACATTGACCATTATGAGATTTCAAATTACTTGGAGAAATACCAATTGCATCACACCTTATTTTTTACTATCTTCTCAGGATATCTGATTTTTGGATATAATCTTATTTCAAATATGGACCTCATGAATATTGATCCAACCTGCATGAAGTGTGATAAAGTGGAGTTACTTGGTGAATGAAATGGTTTGTTTGTGTGTCTTCATGATTATCAACAGAGTGTGTAGTATAAAAATAATCTACTCTTAATCACCCAAACAACATATTGTATCATTGTCATATTCCCAAGGAGAGATATCCAAGACAATTATGCCACTTTGGATGTTGTCCTTTGAAATTTTCCAAGATCACTATTTTAGGGCATCCACTAGAGCTAAAACATCTCCACTTTACACCTTGAACTGAAACCTCTTGTCAAGGGGGTTCATATCTTAATTTATACAAGCATAGTGTCATTGTAGATTCACTAAAAGTAGTTTTAAGAAGAAAATATGGACAATGAGTGTGATCTAAGAAAATATAAAAAATAATTTCTTTGCAAAACATATCTTATGAAATCCCAAACACAATGTACAAGCATGAATTTATTCCTTACTAGAAAATGCATTTAGTACTTCAAAGCATGAAAATGTAGTTGGAATTTCCATGGGCCCTATATCAGAACCCCATTCTATTAATTTGGTGTGAATTCCTACTCTATTAAATCATTCATAGTTAATTTTGATTATGTTGTGTTAAGAATCTATCATTTTTTGCCTAAGGAGAGGTCACAAGAATATAATTGCAAATGTAAGGATACTTTCACCTATAAGGATATGAATTCTTCATGATTGTTGATTCACAAGGAGATTGCTTAGTCTACATTACATTCTTTAACATTTTAATGAATTGTGGGAGAAGTATGAGGTCAATGTAAGTGGTTAGAAACCATTATAATGTTCAATGTTTAGATTTACAATCTCAAGCAATCATTTTCTACTTTACAATAAAAATTAGTGAGTATTCTCTCAAGTATGAGGTAGATCAAAAAATATGAGGGGTGCCTTACAACTTGGAGGCATATGGATGTTTGGTTGCAATTTCAAGGAAAAGTTGTAAACTTTTCATAAGAGAAAGAGACTAAGGATGTTATGGATAAAATGGTTTCAGGATACTCATACATATATTATCCACTATACAATGTCATAGCCACTCAAGGTTCTTGGAAGGAGGGCATGTATGACAAACCTGAACTCTCCAATAGATTAAAAAAAATTACATTAAAACCCTTTCAAATTTATTAAAAAAAATTACATTAAAACCCTTTCAAATTTTCTTCATCGCTTTCTTAAAATGTCTTGGTGCGGGACAAACTCAAGTGGGCAGGGAGTTTTGACAAAAGTCCTGCGATTTTGGCCCCAAAATCGTGTCCAAGGAAGATGTTGGTTTTATCTCTTCATCCCTTTCTTAAAATGTCTTCGTGCAGGCCAAACTCAAGTGGTTAGGGGGTTTTGAAAAATGTCCTGCAATTTTGGCCCCAAAATCGTGTCCAAAGAACATGTTGGTTTTGTCTCTTCGTCCCTTGCTTAAAATGTCTTGGTGCAGGCCAAACTCAAGTGGGCAGGGGGTTTTGACAAAAGTCCTGGGATTTTGGCCCCAAAATCGTGTCCAAAGAACATATTGGTTTTGTCTCAATAACGATGATGAATTAGTGGGTTCAATCCTAGGCATAAACAAACCATTTTGACATAAAAAAATAACCCTAGAAAAATTAAAATGCAAGGCTTCTCACCGATTTTGGTAGCATTGTTGGTGGGCTCATGTTCTTGCAGAGGTTCTCACCAGTAATCGCTTTCACGGCTATGGGATAGGGCATCCTTGATGGCGGGCTAGTGTTTTTCCCTTTTGGTTGAGGTTGTCTCTATCACCAGTAATCGCTTGCGCTATGGACTAGGACATCCTTAATGGTGGGCTTGCATTGTCACCTTCTTTTCTTGGGCAGGATTGAATGAATATCGAGAAGTTGCCCCAAGTAATGTTCCCTTGCTCACTGTCCCCTAAGTAATGTTCCCTTGCTCATTGTCCTGCTGATGATCATCACACACATTTTCTTGGCGCTCACAATTTCTTGGCCTCGATTTGTCTCCTTGTTGCAGTCTCAAGTGGGCTCGAATATCTTCAAACTCATTTTTTGTCTCTTTCTTTTGGTTTTGTTACATTTTTTTTTTTTATTTCTTATTATATGTTGTGTTATACATAATATATATTATATAATAATATAATATATATATTATTAAATTAAATTTATAAATTAAATTAAATTAATTTTATTATTGAATTAAATTTATTCAAATTTTATAAAATGAAAATTATTCCCTTTTACCATATGTTTTTTGTCTCATCCCACAAACTTCATTTTTCCTCCAAACATTAATATGTGGTTTTATAAATAATGAAATTTAATTATGATAAAACAAATTTCTAACCTATCTTCCTTTCTACCGTATATGGTCTATTATTATGGAGAGTAAATTATTTTTTGAATAGGAGTTTATTTGTCACATATAAATACTTTTCTATGTTGGACCACTCTCTCTTTAGTCACATTTCCTTAGTATAGATATAAAACCTTCTGGGATTTTTAGTGCTTAGGTAGGGTTCCCCATGTTTTCCTCTCCTCTTCCCCTTGGTCCTTAGTCATGGGTTTGGCTTTATTAGACAATTTGAGGTGCTTGTTTTAGGTATTATCTTACTCTATGGGACCAATTTGTGACTCCCTTTATAAACACAACCCCTATCTCGTAATCCCTATATAAATTGACCCATATAAGATGACGACGATGATGATGACAATGATGATGTGGAGGATGAGGAGGACAATGACAACGTTGACTACGGTGATGACAATGACGATGACGACCACAATGATGATGATGACAAGGATGACTATTATAATGATGACTATGAAAACAATGACAATGGTGATGATCATGATGATGAGGAGGAGGATGAAAATGTTGATTATGATGATGATCATGAAAATGGAAATCACTATGATGATGACAATGACAATGATGATGACAATGACAATAATGATGACAATGACAATGATGATGACGATGACGATGATGATGATGACAATGATGATAATGAATATGATGATAACAATGATGATGATGATGAAGATGATGATGACAACTATGATTATTATGATGACAAAGAAGAAAAAAACAATGATGGCAACGACAATGATGATGTCAATTATGATGATGATAATGACGATGATGATGAAAATGATGATGACGACGAAAAAAACGATGATGATTATGAAAAAAAACTGTTGATTATGGTGATTTGTATCCCCCATTTCTAGGGATAACTAAGGAAATGATGTCTCGAGGCCCTCAAGTTGTATACATGGAGTATAGAGAGGCAGGTGAGTAGGCAGAGGCCCTTATCATACCACACATCACCACCTGATTTATGGGAGCAGCGTCCACGACACCTAGCTTGGCTCACATAGGAAAACATTTATTTCTCCATGAGGTAATAATCCTGGGGCTGCAGTAAGTGTCATTATAATAAATAAATCATTTGAACATGTTGCAAAGAGTCCTTTCTTGATTTTGAATTTTTTTTCTTGGAAATTATGTTTTTTTCCCTATTTCACCATAGTCTGTGTCATGGTTTCCTAGTAAGTGGTCGCCCTCATGGAAAGGGTTGCTACTGGGGGGTCTCCTTAAAGGTTCATTGTACCATTATATCTCATACTTTTCACCTTCCATTACTTCTTCCCCTTTGTTTCCCCATATTTTATTTTTTCAGGATTATTGACCCAAGAAGGGAATGTACCTCATTTCATGGGAAGAAGGGGCCATTAGGCTCATAGGTGCCTTGGAAAAAAGCATCATGCAATAAAATATCACCCTGGGATCCCGAGAGAAATGAAATGCTTCTAAAAATATGAGGGACCCATAAAATAAATAACTAATTAATCAACGGTGTTTTTCAAGGTAGAGAATATGTGGGTTATGCATTTCGTTTTAGTGCCCCTTATTGTCTTCAACTTGGAAAAGCATTGTAAACCAAGGTAGAGCATATGTGTTCTATGCGTTTCCTTTTTGTTTCTCCTTAATTTCTTCAACTTGTTAACACATGCAAAATAATGAAGGTCTTGGAAAAATATTCTTTGAAAACAAAAAGAGGAAAAGGATGTGGCTAGCCCTCAACAAAGGAACCCATAAATGAGACAATACAACCCCTTGTATGTCATGAAACCAAATACCTGGAAGTCTGACACCATTCACCTCACAATTACTCTTTTTGTGGTTAGGGTTTACATGATGAATTGATGATAGAAACAAGTGGGTGTGTGAGTTAAATTTGAATACAGAAACCCTCCCATATCGTTAAGGCATGCGAATAGTCTATCCATGTCAAATTTTAGTGCATATAGAAACAATTTGTAAAAATTTCAATGTTATCCCCATTCACAGGTCATTGTTTCCCATGTATAGTCCTATTACACTGTCTTTTCATTGCTCCTTTTAAAATTAATTATACATTACACACATTCCCGGATCTAGTACTACAAGGGAAATAGCGACAAAAATCCCTCCCAATTTAAAAAAAAAAATGAAAATAATGGAAACGTGGGAAAATTTCATGGAATAATCCGCCCATATGTAGATATGTAGGGTAGCTTATAAATTATGAGGGGAGTGTGATTCTATCCTCTAAAGATAAATATGAATCCAACTACATATGTCTTGGAAATATTGGAGTGCACCTTCCCTTGAAATTTTTACTATATCTTCAACATGGGAAATTTCCTCTCTTTGTTTCCCCTCTAGGATGGGCATTAGCTCTATGTCGGATGTCAGAGCTATGTGGCTACTAATGAGTTCCTATGGACTGGTGGATTCAACTCTATTCCATAGGTGGTTAAAAAAAAATTCTTTCCTATACCTTTGGAAATTGGAACCCTTATATAAACCATATGGTGTTATGTAATCCACTGACAACCGTGGAACAATATACTGATATTTTTGTTTCTTGTGACCAACCAGTGGAGTGAAGGGATATTAAAAAATTCTTAAGAAGTGTATGTTTTTTGGAAAGAGAAGATGAGTTGTGATCTATTGTTAGATTCCACTATATAATCACATAAGCACTTGAAGAGCAGCCTTTGTAAATGGATTTATTTGTAGTTTGATAATGGAAAGTAGATCCTATGATTAAGAAGAAGGGAAGATTTGAGTTAACAAATGAATCATTTTTAACTGATTGCATATTGAGTTAACAAATGAAGCATCTTATTCTAGTTGGATTTTTCCCATATATATATGTATGATCCACTAAAGGTGATACATTATCTTATGTATGATCCCATAATTGAAATGTGTAAACTTGCACATCAAGCATGGCCACGCTAGAATCATGGGGTCATTGGACTAAAGGAGGGATGAGGATTTAGAATTATACATAGATGTGGATAGTTGGAGGAGAATGATCATTTTGAAGGTGATAGGCCTCTTTCTACACACCACCAGATCACCTCTCATTGACAGTCTGTGTATTGGTCCCTTTTAGTTTTGGGTTGTTAGTATTTTCAATTGCACACACCTTTCAATCTAGTCAAAGTTCAATTAATGTCTCTTGTTATTGTAGGGTTATAAAGCCTCATCCCAATGCCCATATGCCTCCAACCTTGTGATCTAATCATTTGGTGACAAGTGTCATGAAGGGTGATGCCTAAGACTAGGGGTAACTTTCAATTCAAGGCAAGGAATGACCAGACCCACATCAAGTGAAGGAAGAAAATTAAGAAGGTACATGTGTTGTCCCATTCCATGTCAACAACAATGCATCCATTCAATGAGAACACTAAAAAGAGGGATTTATGGTCCATGCCTAGGGATTTATGGAGTCACAAATGAAATATGTGATATAACAATGGTCATTTCAAATGCATTTGTAACATGAAGTATGGTTCTCATGGTTTTCCAAGGAATGTTATAGGTTCAAACAACAAGGTACAAGATCATAGAAATTTCCTTAAGGATGCATGGGCCATTCATCACAGTCATTTTTATAGTGTTCATTAAAAAATGAAAGAAAAGAAGGATTTTTCATTACAACTATGACACACATACATTGTATATACAATGTAGAACCTGAAAGAAAAATGAAGAAAGACTGACGAAAACTTAAAACTTGCATCAACCAATTTGTGTACTTTGAAAGAAAAATTAGGGTTTATGGTTTACATGATGAATTGATTATGGAAAAAAGTGGGTCTGTGAGTCCAATTTGATTCTATAAACCCTCCCATATCGTTAAGGCATGTGAATAGTCTATCCATGTCAAATTTCAGTGCATACAGAAACAATTTGAAAAAATTTCAACGTTGGCCCCATTCACGGGTCACTGTTGCCTGTGTCTAGTCCTAGTACAATTTCCTTGTAAACTTCGTTTAGCAGTACACATGTCCCCGCATATAGCACTCCAAGGGAGTATTTTTATGGTGTTGATTAAGCAATCAACGAAAAAGAGGGATTTATGGTCCATGCCTAGGGATTTATGGAATCACAAATGAAATATGTGATATAACAATGGTCATTTCAAATGCATTTGTAACATGAAGTATGGTTCTCATGATTGTCCAAGGAATCATCTAGGGTCAAACAACAAGGTACAAGATCATATAAATTTCCTTAGGGACGCATGGGCCGTTCATCATAGTCATTTTTTATTAAATAATGAATGAAAAGAGTGATTTTTCATCACAACTATGACACACATACATTGTATACACAATGTAGAACCTGAAATAAAAATGAATAAAGACTGACGACAAATTAAAACTTGTGTCAACCAATTTGTGTACTTTGAAAGAAAATTAGGGTTTATAGTTTACATGATGAATTGATGATGGAAGAAAGTGGGTGTGTGAGTCAAATTTGAGTCTAGAAACCCTCCCATATCGTTAAGGCATGTGAATAGTCTATCCATGTCAAATTTCAGTGCATACAAAAACAGTTTGAAAAACTTTCAGCGTTGGCCCCATTCATAAGTCAATGTTACTGATATCTAGTCCTAGTAAAATTTCCTTGTAAAATTTGTTCGACAGTACACACGTCCCCGCATCTAGTACTACAAGGGAGTAATTTTATGGCGATGATTAAGAAATCAACGAAAAAGAGGGATTTATGGTCCATGCCTAGGGATTTATGGAATCACAAATGCAATATGTGATATAACAATGGTATTTTCAAATGTTTTTGTAACATGAAGTATGGTTTTCATGGTTGTCCAAGGAATGCTCTAGGGTCAAAAAACAAGGTACAAGATCATAGAAATTTCCTTAGGGACGCATGGTCCATTCATCAGAGTCATTTTTTATAGTGTTGATTAAACAATGAACGAAAAAGAGGGATTTTTCATCACAACTATGACACACACACATTGTATATACAATGTAGAACCTGAAAGAAAAATGAAGAAATACTGACGAAAAGTTAAAAACTTGCGTCATTTGTGTACTTTGAAAGAAAATTAGGGTTTATGGTTTACATGATGAATTGATGATGGAAACAAGTGGGTGTGTGAGTCAAATTTGAGTCCAGAAAACCTCCCATATCGTTAAGGCATGTGAATAGTCTATCCATGTCAAATGTTAATGCATACAAAAATAGTTTGAAAAACTTTCAACGTTGGCCCCATTCACAGGTCATTGTTTCCCGCGTCTAGACCTAGTACAATGTTTGTTCATTGTTCCTTTTAAAATCCATTGATAGTACACATGTTCCTGCATCTAGTATTGTATATTTGAGTCTAGAAAACCTTCTATATCATTAAGGCATACGAAGAATCTATCCATGTCAAATTTCAGTGCATATAGAAACATTTTGAAAGAATTTCAACATTGGCCCCATTCATAGGTTATTGTTGCCCATCAGGTTACTGTTGAACTAGATTACATATGAGAATGAAGCTCCATATGAAAAATCAAGATACATATCGTCAAGGAAAATCAATATTACTGTTGAACTAGAGTGATTTTTGAGTCTGGAAACCCTCCCATATCGTCAAGGCATATAAATAGTTTATACATGTCATCTTCTGCACAATAATTTTAGTTGATTAGGATGAAGAAACCCATGAAATGGATAGATGACGGAGAGAAAAAAGTGGCGGTTTGAATAATATTCTCTATTACATGCTTATGTTAAGTGATACTGGCCACGAGAATGGAATCTTGTATCATAGAGAATGAATAGAGCCCTGGACAGAGATTCAAAATCCTATGCAGAGAGGTGGAAGAACTAATTGAATCTCAGAATCAAGAAGGGCTCCTTATCAGAAGATGAGTAGCATCTCGTTATAAGTCTTCGGGAAAAAACAATAAAATATTTCAATAACACAAATTCAAAACTGCAAATTCAAGTCAAAAGAAGTGTATTTGAATATAGAAAAAAGGAGAGACATATAGTTTCAACGCAAAGCAAAACCAACAATTTTCGATGTAGATATTGTTTCAAATTTGGACAGAAATCTCGTAGAAAGGAGAGGCATAACGAACAATTTTAGATGGAAATATGACAGATATTTGTTTATCGCATCAAATCCCTGGGATGACATACCTACATCATTGGTATGAGATGTTTTTGAAATTGCTAAATCCGATTTCTGCAATTAAAATATGCAATTTTGGTGGATTTGCATTGAAAATGCTCATAAAGGGTGTTTTTTTATATTTTTCAATCAAACCTAAGAACCTGGCATCCACGCCGACCATTACCAGAACAATGGATTATATTGTCGAAATAATGCCTTGTTCTAGACAAGTTTTGCAACAACGTGTTGCTTTGACAAAACATTGGGATTGATCATATTTTATTCAAACACGAAAAAAAATTAAATTATGGTTGTCATTCATTGTCTTATACAAAAATATAAACATAAAAATGTAATTAATCCATGGGATGGCATACCTACATCGTTAGTATGAGATGTTTTCGAAATTGCTAAATCCGATTTCTGCAATTAAAATCTGCAATTTCGACGGATTTGCATTGAAAATGCTCATAAAGGGTGTTTTTTTATATCTTTCAATGAAACCTAAGAACCTGTCATCCACACCAGCCACCAGAACAATGGCTTATATTGTCGAATTAATGCCTTGTTCTGGACAGGTTTTGCAACAGGGTGTTGCTTTGACAAAAGATTGGGATTGATCATATTTTTTTCAAACACGACAAAACTTTAAATTATGGTTGTCATTCATTGGCTTATACAAAAATATAAACATAAAAATGTAATTAATCCTTGGGATGGCATACCTACATCATTGGTATGAGATGTTTTCGAAATTGCTAAATCCGATTTCTGCAATTAAAATCTACAATTTCGACGGATTTGCATTGAAAATGCTCATAAAGGGTGTTTTTTTATATTTTTCAATGAAACCTAAGAAATTGGCATCCACACTAGCCATTACCAGAACAATGGCTTATATTGTCGAATTAATGCCTTATTCTGGACAGGTTTTTCAACAGCGTGTTGCTTTGACAAAAGATTGGGATTGATCATATTTTTTTCAAGCACGACAGAAATTTTAATTATGGTTGTCATTCATTGGATTATACAAAAATATAAACATAAAAATGTAATTAATCCCTGGGATGACATACCTACATCGTTGGTATGAGATGTTTTTGAAATTGCTAAATCCGATTTCTGCAATTAAATTCTGCAATTTCGACGGATTTGCATTGAAAATGCTCATAAAGGGTTATTTTTTATATTTTTCAATTAAACCTAATAACATGTTATCCACGTCGGCCATACCAAAAAAATGGCTTATATTGTCGAATTAATGCCTTGTTTTGGACAGGTTTTGGAACAGTGTGTTGCTTTGACAAAAGATTGGGATAGATCATATTTTATTCAAACATGACAAAAATTTAAATTATGGTTGTCATTCATTGGCTTATAAAAAAATATAAAAATAAAAATGAAAATCCCTAGGATGACATACCTACATCGTTGGTATGATTAGGCATAGTCACACAGAGCTCCTCTTGGTTTCAAGAATAGTTCATNCTCTCAATTTCCCCATACCTAATTTGAAATTATAAAGAACATGTAACATATACTCTATTATACAAAATAAAAACTTATAAAGATCATATAAAATATATAAACACATACCTCTTCTTTTCAACAATTAAATATCAGTCATCTTCTTCTTCATCCAGCTCAACATCTGTATCAGGATCTGGTTCAAAATCAATATTGGTGAAAGGCACATTCATATCAACATCATCATCAACGTCATTTTTTCTAATATAGTTATCGATATCGTCAATGAGATCGTTGTCTCCTACATTTGGATGATCAACTTCTTCAACTTATTCGTCTGACACATCGAATACAACCACCTTCTCCTGATCTTCGTAATCATGATCTTCTTCCTCATTATTATCTTCATCCTTGACTACATGATTCTATTTTACTAGTCTTCCTCTTGGATCATATCTAACAACGTATGACCAACCTGCTTTACCAGGTACCTCTGAGTAAAATACTTTCTCACATTGACTTGGAAGAACATAAGGCTCTGTACCCAGTTCAAATGCCCTTGTATTAATCATGGTAAATCCATTATCATGCTCAATAACAATTCTTTCAAGATCACGTTCATGCATCCATAGAATGTACCATTTCACCTCAAACAAAACTATTTTAAAGGAATTAAAATCACACTCGATTATATCCTCCAAATGCCCATAGTACCTATTCTCAATTTCTTCCGGATTTATGTCACTTCTAGAGGAAATGTTGGTGACCTTAAACACTGCAGTTATCCCACAATCTGAGGTTTTCATCTTATCATCCAACATTTTGATATGAAATTTAAGAACATTACACCACATAGCCTTGTGATGTTTCAACTTCAACATGGACAACAAGTAAAAAATACATTTCCAATTAATAAACCTCATACAGGACTTAGTAAATATATAATTCAAAAATTAAACAAACCAAATACATTGAAAAATTGGGAAATGACTAGGAAAATGCGGGTAAACTATTTACTTGCCTGTTTATATTTTAATTAAAAGGCTAAATCAACCTCCCTAGTTGACGTAAGATCATGAAATTGATCTCGATGATGATGCATCGTTTTAATCATCTTACTCCCCCCTTCCCATGATAACCTACCGAATTATTCTTCAATATATTATATCCAAGCTCCATCCAATCAAGGTTGTTTGCAATGTATAAATGTAAAGCATCCCACTCTCAAGCAACTATATGATAAAATAACAATTTAATATCATTAATTAGCTATTGTTAATAAATGAATACTTTAATATAGTTCAATATGCAGGAATAAAAAATGTAAAAAAATCAGTAAGATAAAATAAAATTGGAAAAATAAATGTGTAATATATTAAATCTACGTCAACATCTAATAATTACATTTCACAGTCCTCATTTTACCTTTCCCCAATAGGACCTCCCCTTCAAATTTGTTGATGGAGTCGAGATGCCAAATGTGAGACACATTCATGTTTTCTACTAATTTAGATAGATATTGACTAATATACACCATGCATTGATATACCATATATCCCTCAACCATAGAACCCTCCAGACGTGCTCTTTGTCTAACAAAATCCTTCAATGACTTCAACTGCCTCTCCACCATCCACATCGACCTTGTGTGTATTGGTCCACATAATTCAATCTCCTCAACTTGGTGTATGAGGTACTGTTGTTGTGCATTGAAAAATGTTGGAGATAGATATTGTTGCATTTGACACATTAGTCGGGGAATTTCTCTCTTCCAATACCTTATATCTTATTTATGGATTTCTTTTGATGAAAGCCACCTACAAATGTCGATGCAATAAAATAATATCAAGGCATACATAAATTTGTAGATAAAACATAATATGTCAATAAGTTTCGCTACAAATCACAAAAGAAGTACATTTTCCTTATAAAACATTACTTACCTAAAGTATTTTCCAAGTACATAAAAAAATTGTTTTATGTTGTTGTCAAAGTTGTCTAGGAGAGATAAAGGTAGAATATATTGTAACAAAAAACAAATAATTATTATTTGTTTCCAAAAAATGCGTACCAATAAGGAAATATATTATAACCTACTAATTACCTTAATTAATGTATGCCAGTCATGTGTTTTAACCCCACCAAAATCACCTTTTTCATTAAGATATTTCGTATGTTCGACGAAAACCCCGTCGGAAACCTAATTTTTCGAATGACATCTTTTTCAATATTGCTTTGTTGCTCCATCAATAACCAAGGAAGACTAGTATTTTGTTCATGACCATCACCATTATAATTAATAATAACACTTTGCAATGCGTGATTAGCTTCCTGGATGTCCCAACAAATCTTTCCAATTCTCTCTTTGTCAGTCCTTCCATCTAATATTCACCATAACAATTATGTTATGTTCTTCCTGATATGCATTGTATCAAACAGATGAACTATTTGTAGGTGCTCGTAGTATGGCAACCTACTGAATTGCATCGGGTAACTTTTCATTCCTCATGGAAGCCCATTTGTGCCTTAACGACATTCATGAAACATCAACCAATTGAAATTAACACTAATTAATCAAACAAAATGAAATTAATACTAATGAAATTAACCAAATATTTATATAATATGTCATACATAAATAATTTTCATACCTTGATGATTTCTAATATATTCCAACTTACATAGTCGAGGTGTCATTCTTCGTGATCTTTTTCCATTCTCTTCTTTACCATTGAATTTTTCTTTGTTTGTAGTTCGATAACTATGGTTCTTAGGAAAAAAGTGCATATACTCATCAAACACTTCCTTTCCTAAACTCCTTGAACGAAAAGATTTTATCCTGGGACCACAAATTGGGCATAAAAATTTACCCTTTGTTTGAAGACCTACAAGATATATGAATTAATGTAGCGAATTAGAGTTACAATTTAAAATAATTCATGATATGTTCAATAAATATATATAATATTGAATCACAAAATAAACTAACAATATACCACAAAAATGTGTTAACCCAGGAGCGTCATGAATTGTCCATGATAGTATTCCATGAAATTGAAATCGTTTTTTCCCTATTGGTCTAGAGATGTCATGCATAGTGACGCTAGCCCATAACTTCAACAATTCATCAATAAGAGGCTCAACATATACATTCATATATTTAACCTAGTACTTGCCTAATTGTTTCAACATACTTCATGATTAATTATACTTATCTAGATGTTATATATAAAAGAAATAATTACCATGCATGAAACAAAGAAATGAAATATTTCATCATACTTTAAAGAAAATAAAAGATAATTAAATACCTGGAACAATCATTGCCAACATTGTGTTCTCTCTCTTGATTGACATCCAATGATAAATTCTATTGTTTATAACAAAAATAGGCCACACTGAGTACGTAGAACAAAGCTCTCCAAATGGATTGACACCATCAGCTGCCAACGAAAGTCTAACATTACGAGGTTCTTCTTTAAAAATTGGCCAATTTTCTTCGATGTACTTCAATGTAGATCCATATGTAGGCATTCGAAGAAAATCATCTTGACTTTTGTTCTTTGCATGGAAATCCATAAACTGTGCTATAATTTGGCACCTGAACAACTGCTGGGAACATGGAATTATTAGAATCTAATGAAGAACTTCGCGAGGCACATTCTTTGATGCTTTATCAGTTTGATATATACTTTTTTGGCATTGTGGGCATTCATTTTCTAATGCATATTTTACATAGTATATGATATGATCATTAGGACATGCATCAATATCCTAATACTCCATTCCAATTTATTTCATAATCACGGATGTTTCTCGATATGTGCATGGCAAAATATTTGATGTCGGTAATAGAAATTCACTTAACAATCTACAAAATGAAAAACAGTAAGTCAATGTAAACAATATTAATCATCAATATCGCATCCATACTAATTTACAAATTAGAAAACAATAGTAATATAGGAAAAAATTGAACCTTTTAAGTATTTGTGAACATGCGGGCATAAATAATTAACAAATTAAATACCTTAGTATCTGGGTGAGGCATGTGTTTGATAAACCATTCAAAACCTTCAAGTTCACCAACAACAATATAGCAGATAGAAGATTTGTTGTTGAGCCTTCATAAAGAGGTTCACGTGACTTCTCGAGTAGAATATCAACATCATGATTATCATCCTGGTTGTCCTCATCCATTGGAGAAAATGTGTCTTGGATCAATCTATGTATCTCATCTTCCTGATTTGAATCACTAACGTTATCTCCATCCATATCATCATTAATAACTTGATCAACAGGTTCAATATTCTGATCTTGAATTTCATCACCCTGTAAAGGAGTATTTATGTTAGTACTTGGCAAATAACTCTCTAAAGGTCGACATTTTGGGGGCATCATCTATATATTTAAAAACAACGTAAAAAATTTAGTGTGTATAGAAAATATAGAAATCCCGATAAGAAATAGTATTAAAATTCATGGCATGATGATTATTAAAGAGAATACATTAAATATTGAATCCTCTTACCAAGGGATGTTATTCATAACCCCCTTCGGCATGCCCCTTCTCCCTACAATGTCTTTCAGTTGTTGTTATTAAAAGTCTTTTTATTTGCAAGCCCCTACAATCATAGAAAGGGGAATAACATTTTTCATCTCCCCTCACCTCTAATGTTGCTCCTAACCGAGCAAGCTTCCTGTCATTTTCGTTCATAGTGACAAATCCTTGTACTGACAAGTAATTGTCTTACCTACACCATACCAAACAATAAGTTGTCAATTTTTTATATTTTAGCTACTCCTTCATGATATTTTAGCTACTCCTTTCGAGTATGTTATGTTTATTTACAATGACCTACAATCCTCACAATTATTTCTTCTAAGACATTTTGACATGTTTTTTTTTATATTATCGATTAACTATTAAGATTGATATGCTTCAATTTGTACATTAGAGTAGTGTGTACTTAATCACCATGGAAAATAATTACACATTGTTTAACGAAAGTGGTCAAAATTTCTCAAACTTGAATCACTCGACACCATACACTAGCCTCTAAGTTGTTTTGTAGAGAAAATGTCAATCTTTGAAATTCACCACTAAAAAAAGAATACCATCCACTTGTCATCCACAATTGGGTTTGGTTGGTTTAAATTATGACATGTTGATTTGCAACTACATACTATGGTCACAATTTTATGCTACTTACAGTGGTCACGATTTTATTTTCTAAGACACTTTGGCATGTTCTCATTTTTCATTGTCTGACTAGTAGATTTCATCATGTTATCGTAGATTTTAGCATGAAATTTTTGTATTTTAGCTACTCCGTATTAATAGTGTATAAAAAAGTTACATAAACTACAAACTAGAGTTAATCACTACATCTAGAATTGTGTGTGATTATAAAAAATTGAGAGAAACAACATCACATAAGAATACAATGTTATGTGACTAACCTAACCTAATACTAGACTAAAAATATGACATTAATATATATAGGCACAACATCATATAAATGCAAACGTTAGAGAGCTAACAAGGTCGCTAAGGGATAGGATTAGACCTAAGAGGATTTTTTTTCCATTTTCTATTTCAAACATTAGTCCAACCGGTAAAGTTGTTATGAGTTGGTGGTTTTGTAATAAGGATTAAATTTACATAAGGAATTGTGGGCTCAAATTAATCTAGATTGATAATGACATATGTTTTTAATGTTTGAATTGACTTATTGATGGAGTAATTTTCCCTCTTCTTAAAGTACTTTTTCGGAAAATATTTTTCTTGACATTTCACATGAATTTCCATAGAATATACTAACTAGATCCAAAAAACAATGACATAAATATTTTGAAATATGGTACTGCACATATAATATATTATCAAGGAAAAAACAAGCTACATGAAATTTCTTTTGAACAAAAATTTACAAGTTAAATGAGTACATAAATAAATAAAAAACATACTAACCTTGCAAGTTCAAAATCCAAGCTTATATGTATATCGAGAATTGGATTTGTTCAACCGATGGGTGACGAACAAAATAAAAAACTCAAACAAAATCCACAAACAATGTCGCAACTATAGCAAATGTGTTGCAAATTCTCTTAAATTGAGGTATATATAGATCGACTATCATCAATATAGCGACGAAATTGTCTGAGTTGACCTGAAAAAGTCAACTAGTAGTTGCAAGCCATGTGTGTTAGTGGATGTTTTTTGAGGTATACAATAATCGCCGCTATAGCGACGAAATTTCGTGGCAATAGCGACGAAAATCCCGCCCAATTTAAAATAAAAATGAAAATAATGGAAACGTGGAATAATCCACCCATATGTACTAGTGATTAACCACTCTTGTTGACATTTAACTCGCCATCAATATCAACCACATATCTATGGCTTTTGAACTTCTCCAGGGGTTGACATCAATCTCCAAGGTTTGACATCAATGAAAACCAATTGTCCAAACCAATTGTCCAACACAATGCTCCATATCTCCTCTTCTTAAAGGAAGAAAACTTGTAATATGTAAATGGTTGTATATAACTAATTATGCATTACATGGAAGTTTTGAAAGACTTAGTTTCCAAAATATTTTCTCAAGTAGAAGGAATTTACTACATTTAAACCTTTCACCTTATAACCAAAATAAATTACATTTGTCTTGTTCTAGCCCTTTCTACTTCATATAAATAGGAGGTCTATCAAATAGATGTTAAATTCACCTTCTTGCATAGGGATTTGCAAGATAAAATTTGCATGGAAAAACCTCCTAGATATATTTAGAATGACTTGATTCTTTTTTGTCTCTTTAAGAAATCTCTATGTGGCCTTAAGCAAGCTCCTCATCCTTGGTATGCTAAAATCGATTGTCTTTTTATTGACATTGGCTCCTTTGGATGTTATTATGACCCCAATGTCTAAACCAAGAAAGTGGGTAACCATATCATAATAGTTGTTCTTTATTTTTATGACCTTATCCTCACTAGTACTAACCCCAAGATTTTAACTCATGTGAAATCCAACCTTAAAAAGAAATATTAAATGATAGACTTATGTCATTTGCAGTATTTTCTTTCCTCCAAGTTTTGCAAACCAAGGCATTTCATTTTCCCAATCTAAGTATGCATGTGACCTTCTTCGTTTCTTTCACTAGGAATATTAGAAACTATCTCCATCTCCTTTTCATCCTTGAGTCAAAAAATTTGCCACTTGTACTACACCCAAAGTAGATCCCACTTTGTATCAATAGTTATTTGGTATCCTTTTGTATCTGACTCATACCTATCATGATATTTCCTATTGTTTTTTGTCTTGTTGATGTTTATATGAAAACATCCCATGAGAACCATTGGAAAGAAACAAAGAGGACAAATTGGTACATGTGGGGTACAATTTAGTTTGGGATACATTACAATTCAGGGGGGGGTACTTTGTTTGTTGGTTTCACTAATCCCAATTGGGCTTGCAACCTTCATGATTAGAATTATATTACAGGTTATGTTTTTAATTTTTGTTACAGACTGATCACTTAGGCTTATTGGGAGAAATTCACCCTTGCTCTTTCTTTAGTGGAAGCAAAGGATTGAGTGATAGTTAGTTCAAGTCAAGAACCCTTGTGGCTTCAATAGATCCTTTCATATTTTGGGTTCTAGCAATAGCATCTAACCACACTATGGTGTAATAATCAGAGTGTCATTCAACATGCCAAAATCTAGTTCAACATTAGCATAGAAAACACACTCAGATACACATGCACTGCATCATAAAGCTTCTTCAATTTTGCATTCCTAAAGTGATATATTGTCATATAGATGATCAAGTTGTAGACATTTTCAAAAAGACTCTTATAGAAGCAATTTTTTCCAAGATTCAATCTATGTTATGAGTTCAAGAAGTTGTCATTAAGGGGGGGTAGGCTCTAATTCCTCCTTCCTTATCCTATTGTGCCACCTTTATAAATCCTTCAATCCTATCCCAAGTAATTATTAAGGGGGGGTTCTAGGATAATTAGACAAATTGGAGTTAGTTAAGTTCAACTTGGTCTAATGTGCCTTTAGTTAAATTGTGTTTATTTAGTATGTTTTGTGATTATATAATCCAACAGTCCTGCTTATATTCTAGACATAAAGTGATATGACAGTTCAGCTTCATCTCAGTACTAATGACACTTGATTTGTGACTTAACAGTTGATTGGTCCAAGATCTCCATTTAAATAGCATGGAGGGTCATTTTATAATGATCGATTATGAGATATTCATATGTATTTACTATTTTCGTTTTTGCAATAATATGTTGCCTCAAGTGGCCACGTTCCCTAGGGTTGTGGATTGTTTCCGCATTTAATGGTTTTAACCACATAATACATTGGTCTAATGATATTTGATATATTTGTGTGAGCAGTTTCCTTAAGATGTTCGACCTTTGTGGATATACCACGTTGATCGAACAATTGAAAATTGAATCAAATGTACATATACAAGTTAATTTATCAAATTGGTATACATTGAATTTTCAAATGCATGTTCAATGGTGTGTTGAACATAAATATGACAAGCCTCGCAAATGACATCACGCACTAGTACATATGAGCAAATTTGCGACAGTTTTTCGTTGATATTGCCACACTTATCCGTCGCAATTTCCACGAAAGCTAAGATTTTTTTTCGTCGGAATAATTTCATCGCTATATCCACGATCCAAGTGTGCATGGAAACATCAATGAAATTATCTCTCCACATGTCACCACCTTCAATATCGGTTAAACCTATGCATCGTCGCAATTACGATGAACTATCGTCGCAATAACAACGAAGAAATGTGGCAATTACAACGAAACTTCATCGCAATTGGGATGAAAAGTTATGCCAAGCCAATAACTTACGACGCATTTGTTGAATGTGCGACGAAAGTCCGTCGCAACTTGCGATGAAAATCCCTGGTAATATCGATGAGTGCAATATATCAAAACCAAATTTACGACGCACATGTTGTTTATGCGATGAATATTCATGGCAAATTGCGACGAAGTTTTGTTGCTATAGCGACAATTGTGGTAAAATAGTAAATTTTTTCCAACGAACTTGCGTCGATATTGCGACGATGACTTTAGGTTTAGAAAAAAAAAATTACATGAAATATGGTATACCATATTGTATGCCATATTACAATGTAATATGGTAATGCCATATTACATTGTAATATGGCATTACTATTAAATTGTAATATTCTAATATTCTAATATATTGTAATATATATATCCCCTACAAATAATCAAGGTACTAATCAACCAAATATTGTAAGAATGTGTTATCATGAAGTTGGATTAGAAGTAAGGATACCAATATGACAATATACACAGAGAATAATTTGGAATATTACTTTCAAAAAACACATGGATTGCATGAGTGAGTCATTATGCAATTTATATTACACAATACTATGACAACACTTATAAGATTTATGGATGATAACTTAAGACCATTTCTCGAACTTGTTTATTGTAGCCTCCTTGGATGATATTTTGACTTTTAGCAAGATTTGGGAAGATCATTTGAAACATTTGGAGATGATATTTTTAACCCTTCAACACAATTAATTGCAAGCCAACATGAAGAAATATGAGCTTGGAAAACAAATATTGTTGTGTATGGATTTTGTAGTTAGAGGATGTGAATTGTGTATTGACCTAAGAAATATAAAATTCATTGTAAATTGGTTGATCCCAGATAATTTAATTGAACCAATATAATTCATGGGGTTAGCAAATTATTTAGAAATGAAGTGTCTCTTCAATGCACATTAGAAAAGGCAAGTATAACCTTTCAATTCATTGCAATTGAAAACCAAGTAACTGAAGCTTTGAATTGAAAAAATTGTAATGCATCAATATTAAATCTAATGAAACTTGAAATTTCATTTGAAATCAAAGAAAATTTCACATGATACACAATGGTAGAACCTTTGATACAATGAAGGAGTTGGATAACATAACACTTGAAACTTTTGTTGGTGCAATCATAATATACCCAAATAAGATAAGGAATTGTACATCATAGTTTAGGCATTGAAGTAATACATGAATTATTTGTTGGGAAAACAAAAAAAAATTAACTCAAATCATAATCTTTTATAATCCTTATCAATTGATCCAAGTCACAACAAAGCCCAGACTTCATGTGAATGGTATCCTGCAACATTTTGATTCGGTAATCAAGTATGATAAATATATATATAACCACATCGTCAATTTCCTTTAAGACCTTTGATATTTTTATTTGACCATAGCTCTAAAGTTAAACTCTTATGTACTTGAAGAATATAAGGGATTACCTACATCTAGCTCAAATTTCGTCAAATGGTTAAAACCTTACAAAACTTGTATATGTATGCAAGTCTCAAGTCTTTGAGATGATTGTAGGCTTGAAGGAGGATTAAAGTATACATTTCATAATTTTGTTGTTAAGAAAGGAGAGCCAAGAATAAGCTCATGTGGGAAGCTTGAAGCTGTAAAGTCGATATACATTTTAGAGTAAACTAGACTAAATAATATGGTAGTTTTTATACCATGTTGAAACATGAAAACAAGATGTAATTATCTTCTTCACTCATGTAAAGTTGCATTTTGGAATATCTACATTTATCATGTGTAGTAGATATAATAAATTCTCAAGAAAATTTTAATCCACACTCTAGATAATAATGGATATAAGTTGAAGAGAATTATATTCTTTATTTACAATTGCATGGGTATCCCAAGCATGTAAATAAAACATGCAAGAATGATTATATTTTCAAGGCATTAGTGCAAGAATGAGAGGTGGATCCCCTTAAGATTTTCTTTAAGGGTTAGGAGTGGCTATCCCCTTAAGGTTTATCTTATCTAGGGTTTGGTCTATGGGTTAGAAGTGGATACCCCCTAGGCTCAAGACCTAGTTCAATTAATATTGTTTGCCAGACACATTAGAGAAAGTGGGACAACACCTAGGGTTTATGAGTGGATAAACTTTAGTGGTTTTCCTTTGAAATTTGACTTGGCTCTATGAGTGGATAACTCTATGGCTCAAATATTCACCTTCTCTCTTGCTTGTCCTCCTTGAATGCATTATCTTGACTCCATTTGTCCTAGGAAAGTAGTCGGCACTAGTCTTTATGTTTGTGATGCTTTATACTCTCAACAGTTCTCTTTTAAGGAAAATTTTCATTTCCATGAAGTGGTTTCTCACAATCCATGGGTGTGTTGGAATACCTTGTTCTCCTTTCCAAATATTCAAAATTTCTTTGAATCTGAAGGTGCCCAACTATATTGGTCAATATGGGGTAGTGTTTTAAAGCTTGACCATAATTTTGGGGATTTCTTAAAATGTATCATTACATCAATTGGTAATTTCATATGACATGAGATTATGAGGTTCTTCAACGTATGGCCTTATAAAACGGGTTTCCTTAAGAGTAAAAATGTTTAAAGACCTTAATGAATTTATGTACATCTAGCTGGAAATGAATAGGGGGGGGGATTCACCAACCGGTCTAGTACATTAAGCTCTTGAACATATGTTTCAATGTCAAATCATTGACCATAGAATTAAGGATTGCCCTCGACCAACATGGAAAATGTTGAAACCCAAGTTGCAAGCAATGTTCAAATGCAAGGCTTTGTGGCCTTTCCCTTCACAAATAGTGAAGTTTGTAAAGAAGGGAAAAGATCCTAAAATCCAAAAATATTAACTAACCATGTCACCTATCTGTTGGAAGATTGGTTGTTGTCATTGATGTCAACCCTAGTCATGGGTTTTGGACCGCATGATTGATGAAGGTATTTGGACATGAAGGAAAATGCACATGCAGATATAACACCCATGGATGGATAGTATACATCATGTTATTTCCGGTGGTATGTGGCACGTCACATGGATCCTCATGGTTGAGGAGAAATGAATTTTTGAAGATGACAAAGTGAATTGTACATGTAGGCCCTGAAGATAATTAAAGAAAA
>ML783376.1:8765-31241 GCA_009831015.1 Picea engelmannii | reverse complement strand
TCAATCTAACCAATTTTTCAAATTCATAGGAATCCCTCTTTCTTTTCATGCATTTCCAAAGGAGCAACGAGAGGTTTGTTTTCAAATATTTGCCAAGAAAATTGACAAGTGGATTCTTGAGCATGTCTCTCTCTACCAAGTCCCTGATATGCACTAAAGTGTTGGGTGTCACTCATGTATATTAATCCTCACGTTGGGTTACCTCTATCAAATCCTAAAAGTAGTTGGAGAAGTGATTTATGAACTTTTATATGGGCAAATTCAAAAAGGAGAAAAATGATTCCACATAATTCAATAGAATCTATTTTGTGTACCCAAATATTGGATATGAATGGATAGGTCCAGGGTTTATGCACCAAATGAATCATCAAGTTGGTGAAAGGTCATGAACATTGGAAAGTCCTCTTGAGAAACTACATCACTTTTGGCACCCCTTTAGGCAAAAGGATTTGGAACAACCTGTTGGCAGCCAATTCACTTTTTTTCACTGTTTTATAAGCTGCCTACACCAATGTTTTGCAAACTTCAATTTTTCGTCGTAATTCTCAAATAAACGACACTTTTTTGCGACATTTGCACATTTACCATCGTTTTTGTTTTCACGACTGTAAGCGTGAAAACTTGGTATTTCGAAATCGCATTAAAATGATTATTGAATTGTCATTATCCTTCTTGTCGATATGCCTATTGAGCTTACAATTTACTTATCATTATACAGTTGGCAAGACCTTTTGATCTGTACTCATTGGGCATTCTTTGACTGATTATGTAATTTCATTTCTTTGCACATTGGTTTCATAAAATATATAGTTGTTATGGTTAAACCCTTGATATATTTCATTTGATATGACACCTAGTTCAAAACGCATTGGTACCTCGCTTAAACTCTTGATATGAATTGATACAACGCATGTCACATTGGTTAAACACTTGGTATTGATTTCAATTTGTATGATTGGTTTTAAAAATATGGTATAACCATTGCTTGCGCAAATGATTAATACACTTACCATTGGTTTCATTGGTCGGGAAAATGAAATGATTTTTAAACCATACAATAGTGGGTTGAACAACTATAAGCACCGGCAGTTGTACCATTGGTAATAACTATTATGCATGGCCAGCAAATAGCTCCACCACCTTCGCACGATGTCATTTATGCATATCCCTTATCCTCGTTTCACCTCTGTTATCTCGGGTAACCCTTCATGCGCTCTGCTCCTATGTGTGCTATGATCCAAACCCTAGACTTACTGTGTGCTTGGCTCCATGGCACCAGTGGTGCGAATCGAGCCGAACGGTAGCCAAGCCTTACTACTATTCAGAAATGCCTGGAAAGACTTAGAGGATAACGGTTGGCTCACCTTTCTACAACAATTCAAGGGTTTTAATTTATTTGTTGCACAGTAGTTCGCCCTGACTTTTGATGGATGTAGAGCCAAGGTAGGTGACATTCAGTTGGAAATCAATGTGGAGTTTATTAGTTCTGCTACAGGGTTACCATCCTCGGGCTAGCGTTGGTTTAAAAACTCTAAGGTCAAGGAGGTTCCATGGCCGCTATTGTTCGTCTCGCGAAAGGTCACATCCTTTGACAGAGGTATGCCCATATCCACGCTCAAACCATGATGGCATGATATTTTGATGGTGGTCAAACAATTTGTGACCTGTGAGGGTTGATATGGACTCGTTTTTCTCTACCACTTTCGCTTGTTAATGAATTTTATGGGATACCCATTGAATATGCCCTTTTACTTCCAGCGTAGCCTATATAAAATGTCGAAAAGGTTTAAAAGGGAGAAGGTCAATAGTAGACTGTTCCACCATGGCCTAATCAGACTCATCATTGTTCATCACTTGAATCACCACGGTGATATTTGGCAAGATTTTATCTATCGAAATGGTTTTGTTGATGTCGATCCCATCCAAGTTGACAAGCCTATGGTCAGTGAAACCAAGTTCGAGCCACCCGTGCCCTTCCATGTCCTACTGCCCTCTCCTAAACCCTCGATCGACCCTGATATTGACTTACTCGATGTCTTAGCAGACAAGGCCAAGGCTATAAAAAATCCTGTGAGCAAAAAGGTTAGGGGTAACCCTACTATTGATGGCAAAGGTAAAAAGAATGCTCGGCTTATATCGAGAATGGCTAGGAATAAGCCTAAACCTAGTGTTGAGCAGAAGCCCATAGTCCTTAGTGAGGATTCGGACTCTGACATAGAACGCTTCCTAGCTAGTGAGTACCCTTACTCACAGGGTCTGTGCTTCGAGCCACCTTATGACTTCGTTTCCAACCTTCCCCCTTGCCTAAGAAACAATCCCAGCTACCCAGGGACCACACTACTTGACGAAACCCTCGACAATGTAACCAAACCCTCACCTGCACTTTCAAGCCTGGACAATCATCCTGTGACCAATGTGATTTGTGGTTGGAACGATACTATATAGACGTTCCCCTACTTCAATCGAAAATCAAATCACTGGAGAACCAAGTTGCAGTATTGACCAACCAAAGGGACAAGCTTCAAGAAACTAATAGGAAGCAGAGAACCACTGGTTCCATCATTTTTTAGAATGTTGAATCGGCCATAGCCGTTTTCAACTCCAAAATGTCATGATCAAGTTGTCTACTCGTCATCCAGGTATGAATTTCGATATCATTTTCGTTTGTCAATTCCTCGAATTAAGATAATGATGTGAGTTTGGTTTTCAAATAGATCTATCTATCATTTGAAATGGCTCTGTCATAATGTCAGTCATCCTGTACATTGTTTTCGCTTTGCTAAAATTGAATAAAGTTTTGATTTGGATACACGATTTGCTCATGCCCAGTTTAGTCATTGATAGGTTTCTATCGGATTTGATTTGTTTGTCTATTAAGTTAATGAAATCAATGGTTTTCTTTCGATTGGGTTTGTTTGTATCTAATATGAACATGAAGTTAGCATGCTAAATTTAGATTACAATCATGTTTCGATTTGATTTCGTTATGGTTAGATTATATCGGCTCTGATTTAGTTTGTATGCTGTGATTTTGGAACGACTTCGTGAGTTTGAGTTGATGTCATGAAATCTCCTAAATCAGGAATACAACTCTATTCGATTTCTATTTCGAAAGAACGACTCTGTTTCGTATGAAAACAATATTCTCATTTAAGACTGTGAAAAAGATATCTACGCCTGAAGCATGGAACGGTTTTAATTCACAATGACTATGTTAAACCCCAGTTGTTTGATTCGCTCTTGTCTTGATTGGATTGTTGTGTATCTTCAGTTAGTATGATCGATTTTATGAGTTGTATTCATATCAAAAATAGACTTGATTGCAGCTCTGTTAATTTTAATTTTCAAACGAGTTTGTTAACTCAGATCGACTTACGTTATTTCTGTCAAATTCGTATGAGGAAATTAGGGTAATAGTCGTTTCAAAATGAATTCAAGAAATGATTTCGTGAATGATTCTGTCTACCCCAAATAGCAATAAAAAACGATCGGATAACTCTTACGAACCATGTTATCAATTGATTGATCTCATTATGATTTCGTTTATGACAATTTACGCACCATTTTTCATTTAATTCACTCATGACATGGATCCTTTGGTATGTCAATACAGTTATGTCGATTTGAAAATGATCTTGTTTGGATTTGATCGTGTTTCCTGTTTATGAGGCAGCATAACAATTTCCTATGATTTGTTTTAATTGTATCGATTTCAATTTGATATGAAACGATTTCATTATTATTCATTACAATTTTGTTCACTCGATTTTGTGGCAACAAATGAAACAAAGTACACGTATCTTTGTAGTCATTTGATTGATCTTGGTCTTGTTTGATTTCAAATTAGTATAACAATTCCAATTTGAATGATTCGTTTTCAAATAGCTATTAGATGTTAGTTGAATTTAATTCTTTAAAAGGATTTGAATTAATTTTAATGTTGATTCTGTGTCTTATTTAGACCAGCTATAGAATCGCAAGATTTTGTAGCTAGTCTATAGAATTAGATTTTTTTATCATTTTACTAATAAAATATCCTCCTAACTTGTTCATTTTTTATCATTTTCAGGTACATCCAAATTTCATTGGACCTACTGGATAGTCTAGGAGATATTTGTGTGATTTAGTTTTTATTTTAGGTTCTTAATTTAGTCAGACTTGGGATATTTTCCCAGATTTTATGTAAACAGTTTTGATAACTTCCACAGGGATGTTTTACCCTGTGGAAGGTCTTTAAATACTTATTATTTTTTGTAATAAGGAGCATCCTCAATTGTGGGAGAACCATGCTATGGATGTCTAATACAAACCTAGACAAGAGTTGGTGTTTTGCTACAGCTTTCGCTTTCATAATATCAATCTTTTGTTTAAAGTTTATGCATGTCACTTTGCAGTTGATTATAGACTACTTTAGCTATCATAGTCTATTGCAGGATGATATGATTTAATTAATGTTCTATCCATATCTGATTTCTTTCATTACTTAAAAAATATGGCAATTACTTTGTTTCAGTTAATGAATCGCATATTTCTCTTCTTCATTAATTGAATCATTTCGTATAGATCTTTGCATACAGGTTTATCTAACTGTGAAGATTTATAAATCATAAGATTGTTGTAATTTTTATGTCTTGTTTGTCCAGTAATTATATTGGAAGAGCACTGTAGCTTTCTGTTTACAAGGAGCACCTGGATAATTCGGTGTGGGTTTCCTCCCTCCGATCAGCTTAGACAATCATCTCATACAGGACAAACCTGGAGCGTTTTTCTAGGTCAGTTTGTTATTTATTTGTTTGGTGAATTTGTTAGTATAATATTAGTAGTTTAGTTAGATATAGGTTTAGTTAGATTTGTAGTTAGAATTAGTATATTAGTTGTTTAGTTTAGTTAGTTTTTGTTTTATTTCTTGTTCATAAAATTATAAAATCAACAAAAAATATCTTTCTCTATCTTAGGGAAGAATATAAATGAGTTTTTTCAGGTTTCATTTAAATTTGTAAATTGTAGATATTGTACATTTTGTGAATAAGATTTATTTATGTTAGTAGTTAGATAGTTAATTAGTTAGAATTAGTATAGTGTTAGTTAGTAGATTGTATATAGAATGGTTAGATTAGTTTAGTAGTTTGTTTTAATAGTTATTTTTAGTTAGATTAGTTTAGTAGTTTGTTTTAGTATTTAGTTTTAGTTAGATTAGTTAGTTTAGAGTAGTTTTTCTTTTTTTGTTTTCTTAGGAGTTAGATCGACTAACGGAGCCGCTAAACCCGTTAGGGTGGTTCATCCCAAACAGATTGGGTTATTAGACAACCCCATACCGGTTCCACTCTTCCATTTGACAGATGGTCAATTTCGCTCGTCAACAAATGGCGCTAGAAGGAGGGCCTGAATTTAATTAATGGCACGAGGCGGTCACAAGACTCCTCCACCACCTAATCGCTCACCTATAATGACTAGAATCCATTCAAATGATAATATTCCCCTTCAAAGAGAAACCACATCAACCGACGATCCACAGATCACAGTTGAGCCAGCAACCCCTAATCCTATAGGTGGTGACATACAAGAGATTGTCCGTCAATCTCTTATAAAAACACATAGTGCCTTAGCCCGTCTGAGGCAACCAAACCGTCTGTGGGGACAACCTTTGGATTTCTCTGATATTAGAGAACAATTAGGTGACACTAACCTCACTGTGAATCCTTCAGATCCAATCTTAAATCTTGCTGCAGGAGGATCTGGGATACCTCCTTCACCACCTCCATTGTCTCCTTCCTCTTCTGGAGGAGATTCCTCTGACGAAGGCAATTCCCCTTCTCATCCTTCCACACCCACTACCCCAATGGAAAATCAAAACAACCCTGCTAGACCCTGGCTTGATCAGGATGTCGTAGCTATACCTGGAGCTCAGCACCCTCTACCTAAACACCCGGAGAAATGGCTTCCCAAGTTTTATCCTGACTCAAAACAGATCGTTGAAGATCACATTAAAAAGTTGATGTTAGCCATAAGACTCCGCAATGTCAAACACGAAGACATTGTCTGTAGGTTGTTCCCCTATACTTTCGAGGGAAATGCATCCACATGGTACTTTGCCCAACAACCCCATACCATCGTGTCTTGGGAAAAGTTTGAGTCATGCTTTTTGGAAAAGTTTGGAGATGGTAAACCTCCGGAAGTCCTAGTCATGGATCTTTATAGCTTAAGAATGAACCCAAAAGAAAAAATTAAAGACTTTAATCAAAGATTCTTAACACTTAAAAATCGAATCCCTGTGGATTCTATGCCTGCTGAGAGTCTTATAATAGCATACTACACCAAAGCTTTGCATCAAATCATAGCTATTTGGGTTAAACGATCTAAGAAAGCGACGTTGTTAGAAGCCTTCGACGAGGCCAGCCAGATTGAAAAAGACATACTTAGTCTTAAAGATTCTACTAGTAATGAAACAGAGATTAGTGCTTCTTCCAAAAAGAAGATCGAGATCCTCCCCAGACCCACTCAAAGTAAAACACAACCTGAAAATTCTGATTTAGAAAACTTAACTAAAGTTGTTCAGAAACTGTCAAATCAAGTTATAGACTTGAAAAGGTCGACCGAAGAAGCTTCCTCGAGCAAAAGGCCCTACAAACCCCCGTTCCGGAAGGCTTTTCCCACCAACCGACCTAACCCGATCACCGAAGGCCTTGATCTAGAAAGTCTACAATGTGCCCTTCAAACAATTCTAGAAGCCCAAGATAATTTGATGCCTCCTGAGATCCCTGAGGAGGTAGTTGAACAAGAAACAGTTCAATAAGAAGAGTCTTCTCCAAACATTTTTGGACACTTCTCGGATAGCATCTTTCAAGCTAATTTCGAGACAGTTCATCCTTATAATACCAGGAGTAAGACAGCCAACAAACCTTCTGCCGAAAACACCACAACTTTGCCTCCAAAGAAATCTAAACCAGCTGAGACTAAACAGAGTAATGTGAACCCCAAATTAGATTATGATGTAGTTGAAGATCTTAAAAAGTTGAGAGCTAACATTTATGTTTATGAGTTATTGAAATTTCCATTTCTGCTTCAAAAAATGTTACAAAATATTTCATAGAATGGAAAAAATGGTAATTCTAATGGTAACAAGGTTGTGCAATACAAAGCTCCCCAGAAGACTTCCACTAAAAACAATCTTGATCCTCAAGATAAAGGAAGTCTTCATGTAAGTAATGTAAATAATGTAAATAATGTAGATAAAGTAGCCTTAGAAACTGCGAGTAAAAATCCACAAGATACTGCTCTTAGTACTCGCAAAAATGTACCTCCTTTCCTATTAACTTTCGAAATCTTTAATAGAAACGTGCACAATTGTATGGTAGACTCAGGAGCGTCATCCAATGTGATGTTGTGGTCTGTATGCCAGAAGATTAACGCAGAAGTTGAACCATCTACTTTAAAAATCATACAACTTGATCAGACAAATGTTAAAGTTATAGGCGAACTAAATAATGTGCTTATTATATTATCATCTAACCCCAAGGTTCATCAAGTCATTGATATAATTGTTGTGGATATCCCAGAAGTGTATGGTATGTTTTTAAGTAGGGACTGGTCCGAGAAGCTACACGGCTATTTCACGACAGATTGGTCTCACCTATGTCTTCCAGAGAACGACAAGCCTAACAAGATAAAAGTGAATCGTGAGCGCTACCTTAAGTTCATGGTCACATATTTGAACGATCCCAACGAACCATTTACACCTTCTGCGGATTCACCCAAAGTACAAGGGATGGACACCTTCTTCGGAAATTTCATGGCCGAGGCTTCAGCTATCACCAATCCAGAACAAAAGTCCGAGATTGTAGCATACATGCAGCCAACGGAATCTACGCAACTATCTCATGTACTCGATAGAAATCAAATTTGGTCTCTGTATTTTGACAGGTCAAAGTCCAAAGAAGGAGCTAGAGCAGGCTGCGTCATTATCGATCCGGCAGGTAACAAAACATTAATTGCATGTAGGTTGGAATTTGAATGTACTAATAATACTACAGAATATGAGGCTTTACTGTAAGGTCTCAGAAAATATTTGGATATGAACATTCAAAATTTAACCGTCTTTGGTGACTCTGAAATAGTGGTTAGACAGGTAAGAGATTATATCCAATGTCTGTCTCCGCATCTCAAAAGCTACCAATCTGAGGTATGGAATTTAATGAATAAATTTTCTTCTTTCAATATAAATTCTATTCCTAGATTGAATAACTCTCAAGCAGATTTATTAGCTAATGTAGCTTCTAAACTTCTTCCTACAGAAGGCTTGTCCCCAGATGCATTCTCTGTTGATCTATTGTTCTGACCATCCGTCCCCGACAACATCACGAACTGGAGAGTATTTGACGACGATCAGTAGATTATTAACTTTCTGCACATGGAAGAAACCTTTCAAGGCACGGTGATAGACGAACACACGCATGAAGGAAATTTGTGCGATTTCACGGTAATACCAGATCCGAGAACTCCTGAATATTCATTGGATATGGTAAACTCGATCCCTAAATCTGTAGTTAGATTAGAGGAGTTTTATGATTTTCAAGATAAATTTAAAAAGACGGTCAATTGTAAAACCAATATTTCCTCGTTATCTTATGAAAAAGTAAACTTAGGAACTAATGAAAATCCTCAGTGCATTAATCTAGGGTTGGGATGTTCTCAACAAGAAAAATCTGCATTTATTAAATTGTTCAAAGAGTTTAAATATGTCTTTGCATGGACATATGATGACCTTAAAACTTTCGACCCTAACATCATACAGCATGGCATTCCGATGAAGCCCCAAACCTTACCCTTTCAACAAAAAATAAGGAAAAAGCACCCCAAGCTCGAACCGACCGTTCAAAAAGAATTGAATAAGCTCCTAAATGCTAAGATAATTTTTCTTGTTAGGCACACTCAATGGGTTTCTAACCTTGTCCCAGTCTGGAAGAAAAGTGGGGAAATCCGACTCTCCGTTGATTTCCGAAACCTTAATAGAGCATCTGATAAAGACAATTATCATGTCCCACCCATGGAACAGATCCTTCAACAGGTATCTGGTTCCGAGAGGCTATCCTTACTGGATGGTTTCTTGGGGTAAAACCAAGTCCTGATGTCTCCACCAAACCAACTTAAAACTACCTTCCGCACCCCATGGGGCACTTATGATTATCGTAAAATGCCCTTTGGATTGATTAATGTTGGTGCCACTTTTCAGAGAGCAATGGATATTTCTTTCTGAGGCTTAATCAATCAGTCTGTCGTAGTTTACTTAGATGATGCTACTTTATTTTTGAAAAACAAAAACGATCATCTAGCTCACTTACGAGTCATCCTACTGCGATGTCGCAATACAGCATCTCCTTGAATCCTAAAAAATCCATCTTTGCAGTAGAACAGGGTAAACTCTTGGGATTCATTATGTCTAGTGAAGGGATGATTATTGACCCCGAAAGGACACAACTCATTACAAAACTCCCCCCTCCTACATCCAAAAAATCTATGCAGTCTTTCTTAGGCCAGATTAACTTCATGAGGAGATTCGTCCCTAGTTTCTCCGAAATGGTCAGGCCTTTACAGAATTTGATTAAGAAAGACACCCAATATCACTGGGGACCCCTAAAAAGTCAAGCTTTTAATGCAATAAAGAAATCCATAATAGACGCCCGTCTCTCATGAGCCCATATTTTTCTCAAGATTTTACACTCTACACTTTTGCTTCTGATCGTTCCTATGCCGCCGTCCTAACCCAAAAGAATGCCGAAAAAAATGAAGTACCCATTGCCTTTATGAGCTCTTTTCAAAGGCGATGAACTTAATTATCCAACGGTAGATCAGCAAGCCTATGTTGTTTTCAAATAAGTCAAGCACTTTCGGTCCTATCTTATGAAGTCAAGGACGAAATTCATTGTCCCCTACCCAGCCGTTAGGAATCTATTAGTGCAGAAGGAACTAGGAGAAAAGAGATTTAACTGGGTCACCTCCTTGCAGGAGTATGACTTAGAAATCACCCCAGCTCAAATAGTGAGAGGTCAAGGGTTATGCAAGTTAGTTGTTGATTCAGCAGCAGGACAGCAAGAAGAAAGTGATACGTCAAACCTAGGACAACGCGATCAAAGTCTAATCTGTTGCGCGCAAAACCCTGTTAGTCCTTGGTACGACGATATAAGATTTTGTATTGAACATAGGTCAGCCCCCCATCACCTGGACCCCACTAAAAGAAGAGCGTTGAGATTAAAATACGCCTCCTTTCATCTGGTTAATGGTATCCTGTTTCGTCAGAGTTTTGACGGTGTATTAATGCGTTGTCTTGAAAAAGACGAAGCAGAAAAAGTCTTGCTAGAGTTGCATGCAGGGGAAGATGGTGGCCATTTTGGTGGTGACACCACTGCTCATAAGGTTTTAAGAGCCGGTTATTACTGGCCCACACTTTTTAGAGATGCCCATGCCTTGTGTCGTAAATGTGTCATTTGTCAGAAAGCATCAGGGCAGTTACAAAAACCAGCCTTTCCTTTGCAACCTGTTTCAGTAGATTCTCCTTTTCAGCAGTGGGGCCTTGATATCATAGGTCCAATCAACCCCCCATCCTCGCAACAGCACAAGTTTATTGTGACAGCCACAAATTACTTTACCCGATGGTCTGAAGCTGTTGCGTTAAGAACCGTCAACATTAGTCAGGTAATTGCCTTTTTAAACTTGAATATTATCACTCGTTTTGGTATCCCTGACTGTTTAGTATTTGATAATGCTTCTTACTTCTCCTCTCTTGAGATGAGCAAGTTCTCTTTGGAAAAAGGAAGTAAATTGAAGTATTCTGCTAGTTATTACCCCCAGGGCAACGGATTGGCAGAATCGACAAACAAGAACTTGATTAAAATCATCAAGAGAACGGTGGTTGAAAATCACAAAATTTGGCACAATGCACTGCTAAACGTGTTGTGGGCTGATAGGGTAACGCCAAAATATGTTGTTGGTAACTCCCCCTTTTTTCTCATTTATGGCAGAGAAGCAATTCTGCCACCTCACATTCTTCTTCCTTCACTTCAGTTGTCACAGAAAGCCCAAGAAGAAGATTGTCCCCCTTTGGAAAACCGAATTAACGCTTTGATGAAGCTAGAAGAGGTAAGAGCCCAAGCTAAACGTAAGTTAGATCAACATCAACTATTGGTTAAAAGATGGTTCGATTCTAATTCTGCTTCTGATAGGAATTTTGAAGTAGGTGATCTCATCTTGAAGTGGGACAAACCACACGAGGGAAAGGGAGAGCACACAAAATTTCAAAATTTGTGGCTTGGACCATTTTTAATTGCTGAAAAGTTGGGTCCTAGTTCCTTTCGATTGCAAAATCTTGAAGGGCATCCTGACACCTACCCAATGAATGGCCAAGCTTTGAAAATATACTTTGCTTGATAAATACCCTTGTATATTATGTACATATTTTTCTTTTGTTTGCTTTTTCATTTTCTTTTTTGTTTTTGATTTGAATTTATCAGTTTGTGTTTTTGGAAATACACATACCTGTACACTGAGCTATTCAGACAAAGACAATAGAAAATTCCTTCGCTAAAATAACTACTAAGAAAAAGGTATAAACATCAATGGTATATTTCTGAAATTTATATCTATGTTGGAAAAGTCTGTTGTTTGAAAGAAGATGACTGATTTCGATCTCTGAGTAAAGCTTGTCATGATTATCTATTATCTTTTTACGATGTCCCTATTCCGTAAAGGAATGACTCAAAAGATGTCTCCCTACCTTAGGAAGTTGTTTTTGTAAATAAAACATCTCTGGATCCAAATAAAGGATAGTTCTAAAAAATTATGATGAGGTCTGAAAAAATATGTTGAAATATCATGATTTTCAGCGTCACCCCGCTCGACTATATATCTATAAAAAACAAAACAAAATAAATTATTAATAGAGCTATGGGAAGTGCTTGTAAACCCGTCGGGATACTGAACAGGTCTGTTGGTAGCGGGTAAATTAATGCATGACGCCAAGACAACTTCGTCGGGGTACTGAACAGGCCCGCTGGCAGCGAAGCAATGTCGAGTATATGAAAATTTGCAAATAAGAAACCTCTTTAGTGTCCTTTATTCTAATCTAGAACTTCTTGGCAGGATACAGATGTCAGAGTGGGTTAAATGGAAACCCTGTCGAGGCTATGGACGCCTACTGGCAACAGTGGCTCTGTCAACAGTATTGGAGATTTTATCTTTAATATCATGATTCGCTGGTCTTAAGACTATTATTTGTTTTCATCTTTTAAAACACTGCTGGAATAGTTGGTTAATGATGATGTTTATATGATTTTCTGGTTGTCATTTTTTAGTTGGAATTATCTTTGTTGTCCTAATCTGAATTTGTCCTTTTGGCAGAGATAACTGCTTCTACCAGTGTGTCACCATTGTTGGCAGCCAATTCACTTTTTTTCACTGTTTTATAAGCTGCCTACACCAATGTTTTGCAAACTTCAATTTTTCTTCGTAATTCTCAAATAAATGACACTTTTTTGCGACATTTGCACATTTGACGTCGTTTTTGTTTCACGACTGTAAGCGTGAAAACTTGGTCTTTCGAAATCGCATTAAAATCATTATTGAACTATCGTTATCCTTCTTGTCGATATGCCTATTAAGCTTACATTTTACTTATCATTATACAGTTGGCAAGACCTTTTGATCTGTACTCATTGGGCATTCTTTGACTGATTATGTAATTTTGTTTCTTTGCACATTGGTTTCATAAAATATATAGGTGTTATGGTTAAACCCTTGATATATTTCATTTGATATGACACCTAGTTCAAAACGCATTGGTACCTCGCTTAAACTCTTGATATGAATTGATACAACGCATGTCACATTGGTTAAACACTTGGTATTGATTTCAATTTGTATGATTGGTTTTAAAACTATGGTATAACCATTGCTTGCGCAAATGATTAATACAATTACCATTGGTTTCATTGGTCGGGCAAATGACATGATTGTTAAACCATACAATAGTGGGCTGAACAACTATAAGAGTCGACGTTTGTACCATTGGTAATAACTATTATGCATGGCCAGCAAATAGCTCCACCACCTTCGCACGATGTCATTTATGCCTATCCCTTATCCTCGTTTCACCTATGTTAGCTCGGGTAACCCTTCATGCGCTTTGCTCCTATGTGTGCTATGATCCAAACCTTGGACTTACTGTGTTCTCGGCTCCATGGCACCATTGGTGCGAATCAAGTTGAACAGTAGCCAAGCCTTGCTACTATTCGACAATGCCCGAAAAGACTTAGAGGATAACGGTTGGCTCACCTTTGTACAACGATTTGAGGGTTTTAATTTATTTGTTGCACAGTAGTTCTCCCTGACTTTTGATGGTTGTAGAGCCAAGGTAGGTGACATTCAATTGGAAATCAATGAGGAGTTTATTAGTCCTGCTACAGGGTTACCATCCTCGGGCCAGCATTGGTTTAAAAACTCTAAGGTCAAGGAGGTGCCATGGATGCTATTGTTTGTCTCATGAAAAGTCACATCCTGTGACAGAGGTATGCCCATATCCACGCTCAAACCATGATGGCATGATATTTTGATGGTGGTCAAACAATTCGTGACCTGTGAGGGTCGATATGGACTCGTTTTTCTCTACCACCCTCGTTTGTTAATGAATTTTATGGGATACCCATTGAATATGCCCTTTTACTTTCAGCGTAGCCTATATAAAATGTCGAAAAGGTTTAAAAGGGAGAAGGCCGATAATAGCATGTTCCACCATGGCCTAATCAGACTCATTGTTGTTCATCACTTGAATCGCCACGGTGATAGCTGGCAAGCTTTTATCTATCAAAATGGTTTTGTTGATGCCGAGCCCATCCAAGTTGACAAGCCTATGGTCATTGAAACCAAGGTCGAGCCACCCGTTCCCTTCCATGTCCTACTTCCCTCTCCTAAATCCTCGATCGAACTTGATATTGACTTACCCGACGTCTTAGCAGACAAGGCCAAGGCTATAAAAAATACTGTGAGAAAAAAGGTTAGGGGTAACCCTACTGTTGATGGCAAAGGTAAAAATAATGCTCGCCTTATCTCGAGAATGGATAGGAATAATCCTAAACCTAGTGTTGAGAAGAAACCCATAGGCCTTAGTGAGGATTCAGACTCTGACATAGAACGCTTCCTAGCTAGTGAGTACCCTTACTCACAGGGTCTGTGCTCCGAGCCACCTTATGACTTCGTTTCCAATCTTCCCCCTTGCCTAAGAAACAATACCAGTTACCTAGGGATCAAAGTACCTGACAAAACCCTTGGCAATGTAACCAAACCCTCATATGCACTTTCGAAGCCCGGACAGTCGTCCTGTGACCAATGTGATTTGTGGTTGGAACGATACTATATAGGCATTCCCCTACTTCAATCGAAAATCAAATTGTTGGAGAACCAAGTTGCAGTATTGACCAGCCAAAGGGACAAGATTCAAGCAACTGATAGGAAGTAGAGAACCACTGGTTCCATTGTTCTTAAGAATGTTGAATCGGCCACAGCCATTGTCAACTCCAAAATGTCATGATCAAGTTGTCTGCTCATCATCCAGGTATGAATTTCGATATCATTTTTGTTTGTCAATTCCTCGAATTAATATATTGATGTGAGTTTGGTTTTCAAATAGCTCTCTCTATCATTTGAAATGGCTCTGTCATAATGTCATTCATCCTGTACATTGTTTTCGCTTTGCTAAAATTGAATAAAGTTTTGATTTGGATACACGATTTCCTCATGCCCAGTTTAGTCATTGATAGGTTTCTATCGGATTTGATTCATTTGTCTGTTAAGTTAACGAAATCAATGGTTTGCTTTCGATTGGGTTTGTTTGTATATAATCTGAACAGGAAGTTATCATGCTAAATTTAGATTACAATCATGTTTCGATTTTATTTCGTTATGGTTAGATTATATCGGCTCTGATTTAGTTTGTATGTTGTGATTTTGGAACGACTTTGTGAGTTTGAGTTGATGTCATGCAATCTCCTAAATCAGGAATAGAACTCTGTTCGATTTCGATTTGGAAAGAATGACTTTGTTTCATATGAAAACAATATTCTCATTTAATCCTGTGCAAAAGATATCTACACCCGAAGCATGGAATGGTTTTAATTCACAATGACTATGTTAAACCCCAGTTGTTCGATTCGCTCTTATCTTGATTGGATTGTTGTGTATCTTTAGTTAGTATGATCGATTTTATGAGTTGTATTCGTATCAAAAATAGACTTTATTGTAGCTCTGTTAATTTTAATTTTCGAACGAGTTTGTTAACTCAGATTGACTTACATTATTTCTGTCAAATTCGTATGAGGAAATTCAGGTAATAGTCATTTCAAAATGAATTCAAGAAATGATTTTGTGAATGATTTTGTCTGCCGCAAATAGCAATAAAAAATGATCAGATAACTCTTATGAACCCTGTTATCAATTGATTGATCTCGTTATGATTTCGTTTATGACAATTTACGCACCAGTTTTCATTTAATTTGTTCATGGCATGGATCGTTTGGTATGTCAATACAGTTATGTCGATTTGAAAATGATCTTGTTTGGATTCGATCGTGTTTCCTGTTGATGAGGCAGCATAACAATTTCCTATGATTTGTTTTAATTGTATTGATTTCAATTTGATATGAAACGATTTCATTACTATTCATTACAATTTTGTTCACCCGATTTTGTGGCAACAAACGAAACAGAGTACACGTATCTCTGTAGTCATTTGATTGATCTTGGTCTTGTTTGATTTCAAATTAATATAACAATTCCAATTTGAATGATTCGTTTTCAAATAGCTATTAGATGTTAGTTGAATTTAATTCTTTAAAAGGATTTGAATTAATTTTAATGTTGATTCTATGTCTTATTTAGTCCAGCTACAGAATTGAAAGATTCTGTAGCTAGTCTATAGAATTAGATTTTTTATCATTTTACTAATAAAATATCCTCCTAACTTGTTCATTTTTTATCATTTTCAGGTACATCCGAATTGCATTGGACCTGTTGGACAGTCTAGGAGATATTTGTGTGATTTAGTTTTTATTTTAGGTTCTTAATTTAGTCAGACTTGGGATATTTTCCCAGATTTTATGTAAACAGTTTTGATAACTTCCACAGGGATGTTTTACCCTATGGAAGGTCTTTAAATACTTATTATTTTTTGTAATAAGGATCATCCTCACTTGTGGGAGAACCAGGCTATGTATGTCTAATACAAACTGAGACAAGTATTGGTGTTTTGATACAGCTTTCGCTTTCATAATATCAATCTTTTGTTTCAAGTTTATGCATGTCACTTTGCAGTTGATTATAGACTACTTTAGCTATCATAGTCTATTGCAGGATGATATGATTTAATTAATGTTCTATCCATATATGATTTCTTTCATTACTTAAAAAATACGGCAATTACTTTGTTTCAGTTAATGAATCACATATTTCTCTTCTTCATTAATTGAATCATTTCGTATAGATCTTTGCATACAGGTTTATCTAACTGTGAAGATTTATAAATCATAAGATTGTTGTAATTTTTATGTCTTGTTTGTCCTGTAATTATATTGGAAGAGCACTGCAGCTTTATGTTTACAAAGAGCGCCTGGATAATTCGGTGTGGGTTTCCTCCCTCTGATCAGCTTAGACAAACATATCATACAGGACAAACCTGGAGCGTTTCTCTAGGTCAGTTTGTTATTTATTTGGTTGGTTAATTTGTTAGTATAATATTAGTAGTTTAGTTAGATATAGGTTTAGTTAGATTTGTAGTTAGAATTAGTATATTAGTTGTTTAGTTTAGTTAGTTTTTGTTTTATTTCTTGTTCATAAAATTATAAAATCAACAAAAAATATATTTCTCTGTCTTAGGGCAGAATATAAATGAGTTTTTTTAGGTTTCATTTAAATCTGTAAATTGTAGATATTGTACATTTTGTGAATAAGATTTATTTATGTTAGTAGTTAGATAGTTAATTAGTTAGAACTAGTATAGTGTTAGTTAGTAGATTGTATATAGAATGGTTAGATTAGTTTAGTAGTTTGTTTTAATAGTTATTTTTAGTTAGATTAGTTTAGTAGGCTTTTTTAGTATTTAGTTTTAGTTAGATTAGTTAGTTTAGAGTAGTTTTTCTTTTTTTGTTTTCTTAGGAATTAGATTGGCTAACGGAGCCGCTAAACCCGTTAGGGTGGTTCATCCCAAACGGCTTGGGTTATTAGACAACCCCGGACCGCTTCCACTCTTCCAATTGACAGACAGTCAATTTCGCCCGTCAACACAACCTTAATATGCAAACTCTCCTAACTATGTGCATTGTATTGATCATCAAGGGAATTTTGTAGCCAACACCATACAAAAAAACATGGGAAGTAGTGAAGCATAAGTTGGTTTGGAAAAGTGATTCCCTAAGGGTTGGCTTATCCTTTTAGTGCAAGAATGAGAGGTGGCATGCATAAATGGGGTATTTTCATGGCATAAATACTATTGAATACCCCATTGATGCATAAATACCCCTTTTCAAGGAAAGATTTAGTGCAAGAATGAGAGATGGCATGCATCAATGGGGCATTTTATGCAAGCGTAGGAGGCAACATGCATCAGCCTAAGTTCAATGCAAGTGTAGAGGTGAAAAATACCAATGGTACCAGTGGAGGAGAGAGGATCAAAGGAAGATATGATTTCACCATTGGGAGGGGATCCATAGTTGCAAGCTATGGAATGTGACCATTAAGGGGGAAATATTTGAAAACTTACCAAAGAAGTGAAGGACTAGGAAAAGAGGAAGAGTATGTAGGAGAAAATGGAAAACTAGGAGAGGAAGAAGACAAGGAGAGAACTAGGTAATATTGGGTGCTACCAGGTAAGAAGTGGCTAGATTTGATAATGGGAAGTCTAAGCTAGTCCAAAACAACTCCCAATAGGAACAATGGACATCTTATAAAGCATTTCATTGTTGTTCATATTATATTTTCAAAAGTAAATTATAGTAATCAAGGTGAGATACATAGCATTCAACAATCTCTTGAAAAATCACTATGACAAGGGTGACTCCACAATGTTTATTAATGAGAAGATGAGTTATGTCCTATTGTACAAAGCCCCAATGATAAGGAGAGGGGTGAGGAGTGATGGAAAATGCGGTTATTTTGGTTACAATTGTCAAGGATTATAGTGGCAAGTTGGTGTTTGATCTAACAATTATGAGTAAAAAGGAGACTTAGACAGGGAAATAAATTTCATTCGTCATTATGAGTAATGAAGGATCTTTTTCAATAGAGTTTGTAATAGGGACTATTTTTTGTTGGGGAGAAGTGTCCAAATATTGGTGTACCCTAGGATCATTAAGGCATTTCTCATCTATGTACAAGGATTTGGATGTGAATTATTATTATAAGAATAATCATTTTGTAATAGTGTCCTTTGGAGCCTTATAATACTTGCACTAACATGTGGGATGAGAGGGGTCTAGATTATTGGGATTAGCTTCCTGCATTGTTTAATAGGAACTAGTATTTGGAATAGGGATAGCAATAAGGTTAGTATTATGGAAATGAATGAAGTGAGGGATCTTTTCTAATTTATTTTCCACAATGAGGATATGGATAAAGACTTTGTATATGGGGGTTCTCCAAAATAGTGATAATTCTTTATAAAAAAACTACAAGTAAACCAAAATTATATTTAAAATATGATCTACAAGTAAACCAAAACACCACATGGAACTTGACATATGTATCAATATCTACATATTCATGAGGATTGTGAACTTTTACTAGTATAAAGCCTACTCTTAAAAATATGTCAAAACCCTTACTTTTTCATTGTTCTTTCGCCAGATCCATTAGCCCATACAACTTGATAAGAGTTTTCAACGAGATGCATTTCGATCACTAAGACCTGCATGAATCATAAAAGACAAATTTTTATATGAGTAAATAATTTATAATAAGCAAATAAGCATGCATTTAGTTATATAAAATACTCTAGAAAAAAATTAAGTTGTCGCATACCTTAATGAGCTTCTCTGTGTTTCGAGAATAGGTTATTCTCTACTAAACAGGGCCAACCACGTGAAGGTGGAAGCTCATATGGCCCCTCCCCCCTCCCCTCACATTGCTCTCAATTTCCCATACCCAACAAATGATTTTCTCTATATAGAAAACATATATACATTAATGCATAACTAGGATAGTCAAGTTCATGAACATATAAACATCGATAAAGATCCAAAAAAAGGTCATGAAATTATACATCTAATTTTTCTTTGATTTACGGTTTTTTACATTCATAAAACTGACAATTGGGATATCATCATCATCCAAGGACATTGTATTTTGTGTGCCCTGTCCTTCTATTGTTTGTGTGCTCTCAGGTACCATACTTCTGGTACGTCGCTGAGAAGGGCTAGTTGGCATCTATTCAAGGATGTGAACTGGAACAACAAAAATGATCATATCAATATGTTGAAATATAATTGAAATAACTAATTCATTGTTTTGATTAACATTACAGCATTGCTCTTTACCTGTCTCTGTAGCTGGGACAGTTGGTGCGTTAATTTCCTGTCCGCTTGGTTGCTCTCGCATTTCACCCTCCTGAGCTACATGCTCTTCAATTTTGAGAAGATAATATATAAGTATGTGTCAAGAAATAAATATCTACAATCACAATAAATATTTATAATTCTGAAGCATACATACCGGAATGGGTACTATGCTCTACACTATCACTAGACATGTGGAACCTTGTATGATGCGGTGTTTGTTGAACACCACTTGATTCACTACTGCGGTAGCACTGTTTCTTGAAAACAAACATAAATACTTAGTTAAGAGTGATATAATAAAATATGAAAAGACTTTACAAGCATGCTATTGTGGTTTCCTTATTCATTTGATTTACCTGCGTGGATGGGGAGATAGGAGTCTGGCCCAAGCTTTTTCTATATTCAATGACACTTTTAAAACCATGCTTGTAACCAAGCTTCAGGTCCTCCTCGGTGGCATCGGTGTTAAACATATTTAACTGCAATGCATAACACCATTAAAAATACCAATAACAAAAACATATATTTGTTCGCTACTATTAAATAAATATTAACCACGGTTAATCATTTAAATCTTACTATTCACGCTTTGAGTTTTCCGTAGCCACCCTGGCCTAGTTTATGTTGGTCGTGTTTTTCCACTCTGGCCTTTGTTGCTTTGGATGTGTCTGGTAGCCTACATATGGAATTTTTGAAAAAAAATAGATATCGGAATTGTTACTTAAAACAGGAAAGAAAAACATAAATTCTCATATTTCACTGATAATATGACATGTGTTGTACTTTGCTTGACCATCTCGTGGTTGTCGTCCTTGTTTTTTAAACAAGTTCTCCTTTACATCCTCTATTAGCGCCTTCCACTCTTTCTCAGAAACCATGGGAGGGCGCTCATGCTTTAGGTCTATTTGCAATTTATCCCTATATTGGGCCCTGGTGTATTTTAAATTATCTCCGGGTAAATTTGAAACCACTTTCTTGTTGAAAGTGTTGTCGAACAAGTTCACCATGTGATCTATTAAATCATCTTTCTTTTTGCTATCTTGGCCATTCCACCGTGTGCGAATGGTGGGGCCAAATAGCTCCAATGCTTTGTCATGTAAGTTTCTATAGAAAACATTGTTTCCTGCAGTAACATGGTATCCATTAATCAATTAATAATCTCAACAAATGTCCATTTCAATTTCATTAAAATAATGAAGAAATTAATGGGACAATTACCTGCAATCTTCTGAATCTTTATCGAAACACATGTGTCATCCACCAAAAAGGTGACATCTAGTGAACCAGTGATTTTAATTCATTCTGCTCCATGTAGAATAGTATCATGTGCACCTACACTATGTTCCTCTCTGAAGTCATCATGTGGAGTCCCAGGCTCCGGCTCATCATGCTCCGGCATGTCATGCCAGTCAAAATCACCCCGCTCATCAATGGATTTGAGGGGAACCTCAGGAGGCTCAAAAAGCCTCACTTGCACTTTGCTATGTCGAACTTTTTTTTGCATTGGACCCTCACTGCTACCTATAGCAGTTGCAAGATCGACGGGTTCCCCATGCACGGGGTTTAAAAACTCCTACAAACTGAAAACTTTTCTTTATCAGATCATATACAAAATATTAAACTAAAAAACGGATATGAAATATTCATAGCTAATAAAAATATGTAAAGATGCCACTTACCCCATAATTAGTTATTTTACTTTGTAGCTCTACAATTCTTTCCCTGTCCTCCTGTGTCAGGGGTCTTTTTCTAATCAAACCTAGATATTCCATATTAGCCTTCTTCAAGGCCTTCGTTACAGTTGTCATTGGGTTTGTCGAATAAAATATTTTGTCCTCATCAATATCCTCTGTGGGAGCCTGGACCGATGTTTACACAATAAATTAGTCAACAAAAGTTATGAAATTCACCTCTAACATTAAAAAAATGAAATATTGTAGTAATATCAGAAAAACAATAACAAAATTTCAGAAATTTAGTTGTTGTAGTCATAAGTTGTTACTGTATTTAACATTTACCTGGTGAGGCACTGCGGGTGCCTTTCCACGGTCACCCTAGAAAGATGTAACGGGTGAAACTCGAACATGTTCACCCTGGACAGAAGTTGACACAATAAATCAATCAACAAAAGTTATGAAATTCACCTGTAACATTTAAAAAATGAAATATTGGAGTAATATCAGAAAACAAATAATGAAATTTCAGAAATTTAGTTGTTGTAGTCATAAGTTGTTACTGTATTTAAAATTTACCTGGTGAGGCACTGCGGGTGCCTTTCCACGGTCACCCTGGAGAGATGTAACGGGTGAAAATCGGACATGTTCACCTTGGACAAAAGTTGACACAATAAATCAATCAACAAAATTTATGAAATTCACCTGTAACATTTGAAAAATGAAATATTGGAGTAATATCAGAAAAAAAATAACGAAATTTCAGAAATTTAGTTGTTGTAGTCATAAGTTGTTACTGTATTTAACATTTACCTACTAAGGCACTGCAGGTGCCTTGCCACGGTCACCCTAGAGAGATGTATCGGGTGAAACTCAAACACGTTCACCCTGGACAAATGTTGACACAATAAATCAATCAATAAAAGTTAGGAAATTCACCTATAACATTAAGAAAATGAAATATTGTAGTAATAATAGAAAAAAAAAATAATGAAATTTAGTTGTTGTAGTCATAATGTTTTACTGTATTTAACATTTACCTGCTGAGGCGAAGTGGGTGCCTTTCCACGATCACCCTCTCCATCTATTCGATTTAAGTTGTAATCAATCAACAACTCTTCACCTGGAACTATTGTTTTTGTTGCACATACAAATATACGATTTCCTTCACGTGCCTCAAATATGCAATTTGGTTTCTTAGTTGTTGCCACTGG
>ML783375.1:337047-360896 GCA_009831015.1 Picea engelmannii | reverse complement strand
AGAAGTGAGAGAAATATCAACCAACACCACCCATTATATGAGATCAAGGGAGCGCTCCAATAGAATTTTAAGTAAACCTAATCAATACTTGATCCATGTGTCAAGACTGTCCAAATAAGCAAGGGTGTCCATCCAATAAGGCAAATTCATAACCAACCTTTGACCAAGCCTTTTATATGCATTAGATACCCCTTTTGATCAAGGGCTTTCCTCAATTTGTGGCTGCTAATGATCTATAGGTTGGACGATGTTAGAATATAGCAATAAGACCCTTCAAATGACCTCCAACTTGTACATGGCATTGCTGCTACTATTCTGGGTAAGAAGACCATATCTACAGTGCTCCGTTCTTTGTTCATTAGTAATGTTGGTTCTGCTATCAGCTTTGGCTTGAGTATGCTTTCAAGGGAAGGCTCAAAGCTGCTTGTTATTATTTCATGAAGGGCGTTCACCCTCTTTGAATTGCAAATCATGCCAGACTATGCTACGCTCCTACCCCTGTCTCAATCTCACTAAAAGAGATGATATCATACTTTCCTGAATGCAGCTCATATATCTGTCCAATCGCAGGTCAACCTCTGGCATGGAAACAGGCACTAAAGAGCTCGGACTGCTGTTGTAATTGCCGCAAATCTGGGATTTATCCAGCCCTGTAGATAAACAAGACTGCTCCAGCAAAAGCGCAATGTTATGCCTCCAATAAACCTCTTTAGAATTTACTCATTATTTGTCTTCATCTACTAGAAACCACCCCTTATCTACTACTAGTAAGGAAGACAGATTATCATCTCACTGCTGGCTACTATGGGAATAATCCAGACTTGGTTAAAGGAAGATTCAGACTTCAAATATCATTGATTGATAATTGTTCGGGCAAGTCTAAAAATAGAGCATAAACATCTCTCTTCCAAAAATTCTACAAGGTCAAATAGCTGCCACCATTAATATTTGGTTGAAAAACATCTCTATATACTGTAATAACCCAAAAGAAGAAGGTCTCCTTAGTCAACGAGCTGAAAATGATGCTGGCATGCTAAAAAGAAAGTTGAAACCCTTAAAATGCACATGCATTTTGAGGGGTAACAGCAGTCTCTGGTATAATGATTTCCACCAGACCTTAAACATTTTGGACCATTACTATATTGACCCTGTCAACCACCTTGAATTGGACCCCTTGCCTAGAGCACCACCTCTTCCTCAAAAACTGCCTTTGAAACTGCCTCTATTGCCACTTCTTCCTCTGAAATTGCCTCTTCCTGAGAATCTCTCTGAATCAATGTTATCAGAACCGAAAACCGGACCAGACCGGTCGACCCCAAAAATTTGAAACCAGACCAAACCAGAGAAAAACCAGACCAAAAAACCAGTCGACCAAAAACTACAAAAAATATTCAAAAGTTGAAAAAAAACATATATATTCATGTGCATCAATACAAATCCAAACCATTTATACAGAAATATGCAAAGATTCTCATTTATATAGCGAGTAAGAGTGCATATAACCAAAATATCACCGAGTGCAATATATATCTGAAGTTCTGAACAAAAATACATCAATAAAGAGGCTCTAAATGCCCTCTACAGTCCAAAAATAAGCATAGTATACTATTAGATACTAGAATCTAGATACTACTGTACTAATCATCGGAATCCTCATCCTCCTCATCCTCAACATGAATATACTGGGACCCTACATGGGAATTATGGATTCCGCTTGATTCCCCTGGCCCTAAAGGTATTTGTACCTCTGGTTGTAGAAGTGGGTCCAAGTCCAAGCCCCCTCAACCACAATTTAATTTTTTTGCCAAAATAAATTTGAAATCCGCCTTCTCTAGTGCATCATATGTGTTCCATGCAGAACCAGCCGGTTCAGCATTTTTGGGAACCGAAATGGTTCAGTGTGGCCAGTCTGACTATTTTGGGGCTGGAGACCGGTCCGACCAGCCGGTTTTTCTCAACCAGGTCAGTTTTGATAACACTGCTCTGAATTCACCTCCAAAACTTCTCCATCTGCATTTGCTACTAGAAACTCCTCTGCCTAATCTTGGTAAAAAAACTTCACTTCTGTTGTGTGAAGTTTTTGTTTCCCAAGCCAATCACAATGCTCCCTCAGCATTGAACTCAAATCCTCAAATGTTAACTTTTCCAAGTTGCTTGCTACTTGCAACATCTCAACAAATTTTTATATGAAGGTGGAAGCCCATTCAAAACAATGGTTACCACCAAATCATCATCCACTTTTTCAACTCCTGCATCCTCCATCTCCTATTTAATGCTTTATTCCAAGTGATGTATTCAAATACATCCCTACTTTCATCAAGCTTTGCACCAAGTAGTTTAGTATATAAATCAACTTTTAAATATGTTTTCTTCCTCTCAAAGAGCTCTGTTAATTTCTCCCATGCTTCATAACAGTGATCATAATGCTCGATGTGTACATGAATTTCTGGTTAAAGCCAAAGCCTTGCTATCTCTTACATCATATTCTTTCTGTTCTTTTGCCTTAGTGTTATTGGGCCTCGATTCTATTTTATCAACCACTGTACACAATTCATTGAATACCAGTGTATCTTTCATAAGCCGTTTCCATTTAGCAAAATTGTAAGAATTCAATTTCTCAGACTCCAAGAAGACATTGATTAATTTAGACATGCTTATCTGAATTTCAAGCCATCAATTTTTATCTCCGACTGATATGTGCAATAGTTTTATTGTGCGGTGTATTTGCAAATAAATCACAAAAACAACTCTAATAGAGATCAATACCAATTAATACCATCAACAGAGACCAATAGCACCACATACACTGTACCTTTGATCCCCTTATTCAACTTTGGGCCAGATCAAGGACAAACCAGGAAAAAATTAAATTGTATTCAATAGTTCCTTATGTATCCCTGTGAGAAAGTTAAAAAACAACAGGAAAAAAACTGCTTATATCACCTTTTAAAAAATGCTTATAACCCCTAGCTCAGTGAGTTAGCTCAATTAGTTCAAACAGACTGTTTCAAGGTGGAGTTCACCCTGAGATCTCCGGTTCTAATCTGGCTGAGGTTCGAGAGCAGCTGACTCCCGCTGGTTACCAGCCGATATTGTGGCTGGACGTTGAGCCAGCCTCCATCCAGATATTCTGGGAAAAAGGGGGCATCCCACGAGATTTTCCTTGGAAAAAAAATGCTTCTAACCCCTGTTACAACTAGTACAAAAAAGTTAAAAACTGATATCTCCAAAGTACAAAGACAGTTCCCAAACATTATCTCATAGCACAATCACTCCAATACACTCAATCAGCAATAACAACATTTGCAGAACTCTCTGAGTTCTTTGAAATGCATTAAAAATGGGAGTTGATTTCTCCACACTATTTATGCTAACATTAATCCATTTCTGAAAAATATATAACAGCCAAAAAAGAATGTCAGCCTGATAATTGCTCAAACCATGACCAACGGTTTTTCACAGGATGTTTGCATCCATTTCAATATGTTATGCATGGGCTGCTCCTCTCCAACGGTTTAGGCCATCTATCTGTGACCAATATTTCAACAGCAGACTCAAGTCGGCTTCCTCAATATTCTTTCGCAACAGGTTCTTCAAAAATTTAAACAGCTTATGAAGAAATTTTAACGAACAATCTTGACAACAGCTCAGTTTTTTACCTTGCTTCTGACAGCAGACTGCAACAAGTACAGTGTGCTCTTCTTCTTTCCCGACGGACTTTTTCAAGCAACTTTTTCTTTTATTTGGGCTCTCCTTCTTGCACAGCAGACTTTTACAAGCAACTGTTTCCTTTTTTTAAATTTACTTTTCTTTCCTACGTTGAGAAATGTAGGAACTCGATTTCTTTTATCAAATAGACAACTTGTCTTGATTTTACTGCATCTCACTTCCTCACCTTGTCTCCAGGCACTGCTTGCTCCAGCAAATTTCACATGCAATAATTCTTCAATGACTCCAAGCTTTGTCTTGACTCCATGTCACTTGTGTTGATAACTTGTATGAATTGACAACCTCCTTTTCATTCCACTCACTCCAACCAGGTTCACAAATCGTGTAACTCTGATACCATGAAAAAACTTACACAGATGCAAAACAGAAACAAGAACTGAGAAAGAAGAATGTGGAAGGTATTAACTATAGTAATACATTGCATGCAGACTCCAGCATTCCCAGTTTCACATACTCTCGAACAACTTCGCATTCAAAAATTAGATCCTTGTAAATACACATGAGACATCATTTAACTGTCTAATCACCCAGCACATTAAACGTGGAAAACAATGTGTAACATAGACACTTATTATATTAGACTTGTTATCGCAGGATTTGTACTTGTGCAAATCCTACCACTGTCACCTTAGTAAGAAATTCCCTCGTTTTAGTGATGGAAGAGGTCCACCACAGGGGAGGCTTCCCCGGTGACCTCAAGGGATCAAAGTAGCAAATAAAGTAGCCAAGCCTACCGCCCCCTTGCTTGATCACCTAAAGATTGGTCTAGGTCACAATAGTAAAAGAGATATGAAGCTGTTTGAGTACCTGCCCGGAACAAGAACACTTTATAGCATGTATATGATTATTTCCAAGTTCAAACATGAAAGAAATACCTCTTAAGACACTAGACAACAATGATTGTTGAAGGCTGTTATAAATTTGCAGCAATGAACAGTATTACAACAGCAATAAATAATGATCAGAAATGCAACAATTGACAAGGAAAACTTAGCATATATCCAGTAGATTAATATCCAATTGTTCGATGCAATTTCTGAGTATGTTAGACCACCTTTAGATCAATGTATGCAGCAAATTATAGTGTTATCAGGTAGCTGTAGCAAACTTTTGCAACAGCAGCATGTTTACTAATGAGTTAGCTCAAGTTAGTGTTAGTAAAGTTAGTACGAAACTTGAAAGAATTGGAATAGAGTGTTTGTTGATCAATTTCACCACAAGGGCGCTGTAAAATCAGTGCCTTTGAGGGCTATGGAGTCCTTGTAACAGCAAATGCAACAATACTTGAAGATTAAACTAATGGAGATTAAGAGGTAGGGCTTAAACTATAAGGTTCTAGCACATTAGGGCCTTAGGGTTTAAACCTTAAAGAGAAGGATTGCTAGAGTGCAAGCACTTTTGGGCTCTAGCAACATTTTCTCCCTTCTTAATGCTTCAACTAGGTTAAAATCAAATGTCTAGGGCTAAAATCCTAAAGTGCTAGCACTTTAGAGCTTTAGGAGTCTAACCCTAGCAAGGATTCCTTCACAAATTTTGGACAAAATAAACCTTGTGAGAGGAAGAAGCACTTATGCTCCTCTCTTAGGGTTTCACCAAGCAAGACGTCTAGCATGAAAAAGTAAAATTACCATGAAACATTAATAGCATAAAGATAAAATTGCAGAAATTTCACTTACTTCACCAAGAGCATGAGATAAAACCCTAATTGCAGAAATTTCATCCAAAAATCAGCAAAAGCATCCACAATTTGACCCTTCAAGCAAGGTGCATAAGGTAGACGAGCTAGATAGCCCAAAGAGGGAAAAAATTTCAGACTTGTTCTCACAAATGGTGAGTAATGATGATGAGAAAATAAAATAAGGAGGTGGCCTATTTATATGAGGCCACCTTAACCAATTTGTCAACATAAATTTGTCAACAACAAATTAGAAGAGGGTCAACCCCTTCATTTGCCTCTACAATATGCCAAAATACAAAATACATAAAATAAAACCCTAGAAGGGTGACATAGAGCTCAAAAATGAGACGTCAAGGCTCAAGGAGTGAATCGTTGGGCCTCCAAAGGCCATGTGTCATGCCTCCAATACTTAGGAGTGTAAGGCAAGGTGTCTCCTCATGCTAAATCATCCCGAAACCACATCATCCATCAAACCCTAGCCTCCAATGTGACTTCAAGGGCTAGAGTGTGACGTCATAGGCATCCAAAGGTCATGTCCAAGTGCAAGAGGGGTGTAGTCTTATCCTCAGGTGTTGTCAAAGTGCCTCAAAGGCAACATCCTCCATCCTTTGTGCACAAAAGGCTCTGGGTGCTATGCCCATGTATGTGGAATAATGACCAAAACTGCTCAAACAAAGCCCATATGTCCATCGTCCAAGGTTCCAAGGATGTGAGAGCCACTATCTGAGAGTGATGAGTCACTGGATGACTTACTGCTCTCCATCACATGTGCCAAAGTCCTACAATAGGGCACAAGATCCCGGGCACAACCTGAGATGTCCCTCAAAGAACCATGTCAAGGCCATTCAAAACAAAGCAGAATATAAGACAAAGTAAACCAATGTTCATAAGACACGTTAATCCTTAAATCATGCAAAGTAAGTTGATGCCTAAGATAAAAGCCATGTAAACAATTCACCCCAATATCCCCTTCAAGTATCTCCCAAGCCCAAGACCTTGTGAGGGTTACCGAGTTTAAGTATGGGAGGGCCTTCATCCAACCCTATTAGGTGTAACATGTAAACAATTCACCCTGGTATCCCCTTCAAGTATCACCCAAGCCCAAGACCTTGTGAGGGTTGCCAAGTTTAAGTATGGGAGGACCTTCATCTAACCCTATTAGGTGTGCCACCTAGACAAGAAACAAATAACCCAGGTAGAGGGATAGGTCCCGAGAGTGACAAGGGAAAGTAAAAACCCATCAAGAGAAAGTGTGAATGTGATATGGTATTAGGCTTACTTCGTGGCTTATGGTATCCATTTCTATGAGAGTCTTTGTAGAGGTGGCGCTTGCCTTCTTGAGATACCCTTTCCTCGATACTTTTTGCATTCTGAACCCCTTATTTTTCCTTTTGATACCCAGTTATCATTTGCAAGTTCCCTTTATAAGGTTTCAAGCTTCATTCATTTATATTTTACTGGACAATAATCCTTTATAATTGGTGCATTCATTCGCATCCAGACAGGAGCAATTACCAATAGAGGGGGTAGAGCTCACGCTGACTTGAGGCTTTTATGGTGGCCTTTATAATTTAGCAATAACATATACATAGAGCAATTGCATCATCCTCTGGGCCTTCAACCCCTTCTTCTCATGAGAGAATGGACCATAGCCAAAGTTTGGGATATGTGAAAAGCTTCATGATGGAAAATGTTAAGTATGGTCGGGAGCGGACATTACCCTTGGGAAGGCCCCCCAGTATTACCCCTTTTCCCTGGGCGGTGACAACACAAGACTAGGGTATAGAAGCTTACCACCAAGGTGAACAAGGCAACCAAGACAATTTCTTAAACAAGGGATCCACTATCCATCTTCAACCAATGATCTTTGTCCACATACCCAACAAATTAGACACAACACCTTGCATGGAAAAAGGACTAACCATACCTCATGGTGACGTTGGCTTACCATGCCCCATACTTTGGGCTGCCTGAATGTGATGAGCCTTGGTTGATGCAACTGGGAGGCAAATCAAGGGGGACTGCTGGGCTTCCATTTGTGGACATGCTGATCATCATCGTGGTGTAGATCGTGTTCTCCATTGCGGGCCTCGAGACATGATCTCCTCCAATTACCCCTAGGCATGGGGGGTAACAAGGCTATCCTAACAGAAATTACAATCACTGTGATCAGGTCAGACATAAAATGAACCATACAACAACACTTGAGGTTTGATCTGGATCAGCCATTAAATGAAGCATACAATTACACAGAATCTCTTGAATACATCTAATCACCCAGCACCTTAAATGTGTAAAACAATGTGTAACATAGACACTTATTACATTACACTATCCTAACACAAATTCCAATGACTGTGATCAGGTCAGCCATAAAATAAAGCATACAACAACACTTGAGGTTTGATCTGGATCAACCATTAAATGAAGTATGCAATTACACAGAATCTCTTGTGCGCTATAAGTATACCAGCATGCTTCTGAAAATGCTATTGCCATTTGTTTCTGTTGAGAATTTACACTAGATACAATGGTTGATTTAATCATCTAACAGTTTACTGATTGACTGTCATGCTCATCACTATACTCAACGAGAAATTGGGAGAAAGAAATCTCCATTAGGTGACTGCAGCTCATGTCTATGACTACCTGAAAAATATCAGTTTCTTCATTGTCAACTTCAGCAATATGAAAAACTAGATAACCATCACCCTTAGTTCGATGTGGCCCATTCCATTCACCATGTTTTAGGAATCCTGCTGTAATGTGGTAACAATAAGTCTCCTCTTAATCAGTTCAAATTGCATGACAAAAAGAGTCCTTTATCATTGTAACTCATAGATTGCAACTATTTGTAATTTCCCCAGCTTCAATATATATTTGCTCCATAATAGTAACCCACTTTTGAGATAGGACAGACAAACCAGAGGAGAAACCATGCAATCAGACCTTCTGTCAAGGACTCTAGCACTACGTCAGCCTCCACCTTAACCCTCCAATATGTACTGCTGCATTAAAACAATCTTGAATACAAGGCTTTCACATGTTGCTATCCAGTGCCACCCACACGAAATGAATTCTTCGAGAATGTATTTGCAAATGCTGGTTTTTATTATCACTGGTAGAGGTTTTCAGTTTCACAATGTTCCACCAAGTTTCTGGGACAGGGGGGCACAAGAACAGTGAAATGCATCCAGGGGCCGTGTGGAGACACCTCCTAAATTTTAGGAAACTTCATGGAAAACCCATCAGAAATCCTTAAAATATATATATATATGAGAAACAATGACAAGTCAGAAACATGAACAATGAAAGCATGAAATAAATTAATTAATTAATTAAATTGACTTTTTTTAAGGCCACTGAGAAAAAAATTGAGAGGAGCACCCAGGAATCCCATTTTTCAAGGGGTGCACCCAGGAGTCCTCCCTCCTTTTTCAAGGGGGATGCCCAGGAGTCCCCACCAAAAGGGAAACGTCACCCATTTCTTGGAAACGCCCCCCTGCATCTCCCCAAGTTTCCCAAAAGGGGGACCGGGGGACATGGGGAAACATCCCTCTCTGAATTTCCCGGTCCAGAAACGTGGGAAGCATGGGGGACACATCCCCCACCCAAGACAGTACGTCCCCGTGTAACATACCGTTTCATGTGTTCATTGAAGTCGGGGGGGTGTTCTAGAACCCTTTCTTTGAGACCAGACATTTGTTGACCCTCCAAGCAGAGGTTGTTAGTTTCAAACTTTGAAAGTTTCATCAAACGTTTTGGTATAATCCACTGCTATTCCAAAACATATTTGCTCGTCGCATTGACAAAAGCAGCTCCTCAATAACCTCCTCTGGTAATATTAGAGGGAAAAGTTGAGCTCGAAATGCGACATTGGCTTGTGATCCAAAATCCTCTCATTCAGCTATTGCCCTAGAAGCTTTAGTTTAAATTTCAGCATGACAAAAAACCTGGAAATTCCGTTGATGTTATATGTCCGTGTGTGTGTTCATGTTCAGAGAACTGGTGCTTCTACACTTTCATCTGGACCTTGACACAGTTGAACTTAATTTTGTTTATTTCTGATCCTGGTTGTGGGTTCATATATTATATGATTATTTACGGACCTGCTCAATCTAGAAAAGATTGCTTGATAATTGCAGGCCTGCACTCAAATGCGAAAATTGACAAATATAGATTTGAATTATGAAAGATTTCTCGGCTTTTCAAATTATTCGCTTGGTTTGGGGATTTTCTGCAACTATATTTGATTCGTTCCAACATTTCCAGTCAGAACCACATCACCCATCATCAGAGATTGGTAAGATTTATCAAATCCCCAACAAAAGGGGAAGCAGGGAAATCAATGGCATCCCACACGCTATAACGACAGGATGTAATATAGTAATTTTAAATGCCCACTGTGCTAATTACCAATGTGCAAACCTTATTAAACTCCAAACAATTCGCAATGGAAATTTTACTTTAGGACAGACAGAGAAAGATACGGGATCAATCAATTATGATTATGATACTGCATTTCTTTAAATTTGTCGACGGTATCTTGGTCCCATGGTTAAGTGGGGTGGTGACACTATCCTTGTAGGCCCTCTCACCCATGCAAGCAAGCCAGCCTTTTTAAGTGGTTGAGGCCAGTTGCAAGACCTGGGCAACTTTGGTAGAACAGATACCCTTATCCACGGCGGTTTCTTGACCAAAAGGATCTTCCTGAGTGTTGTCAGGCAGCTAGACTTTTTTCCGATTGGAGAAAGGCATAATTGCCGCATCATGATAAGAGGAAGCTTTTTGCCAAAAGAATAATTAATTAAAAACATGGAATTTTGGGTTCTTGGTTTCAAGAAGTTACAGCATACTGATACAATGAACAATAAAGAAGTGCCAAATTTTGGAAATTTGTACGCAACTTAGAATTTATTTATTTATTTAAGGAAGATTTGGGAGATACAGTGACACAGTGAAATAATTAAGTGGAAAAAAAAACAGACCGATTCCAATTAGTTTTAGTTCCTGTTGAGATGGGAGTGGGTAAGAGATTGCAATTATTATGTAACGGAGAATGGATTTGGGATAGGCTGAGTTGTTGCTTACCAGAAGAGGTGGGGGTGCAGGAACTGTTGTAACTTCCGATTCGTGCAAATGAACTTGGAGTGGAATGCTGCCCATCCACACATACTTGCGAGCATCCAAATCTAAATCTTGCATTGCCTCCTCCATTCTGTTCCTGTGATTCTGGTTGATATATATATTCTGAAATGTCAATGTCGTGAAGACGAAGATGAGATAATGACTGCCGCCAGTACTTTTACGCACACTTCAATTTACGCGAACGTGGAGGTTATTTGTGGTTTGCCGGTAGCACCGCTTCTTGCAAAAAGTCCTCTCTTCTCACATTTGTGATGATGAACGGACTTTTGTAATGTTTGGTATCAACCGTCATCATAATTACAAAGAAACTTCATGGAAAAAAAATGATTTATGGTTGGGTTAGTTATGATCTTTTTTTCACATCTTTTTCCTCTCAAATTCAAATGATAAATCAAGAGCTTTCGCATCCTTGGGTGCTGATGATCAAATGATTTATGGTTGGGTTAGTTATGAATTTTTTTTCACTTCTTTTTCCTCTCAAATTCAAATGATAAATCAAGAGCTTTCACATCCTTAGGTGTTGATGATCATAATGATACGATAAATCAAGAGCTTTCGCATCCTTGGGTGTTATTGATCATAATGATATGCTCAGTATGTGTTGTGTATCTGAATTCTTGTTTCAAAGAGGTTGTTCATCATGTTAGTTGGGTTTACTTTGGGTGATTGGGAGGAATTGTTATTCTTATGTTGAGCTCTTAACAAGTATATTATTGTAATGGCTAAGCCCGGTTGTTGACTGATCTTGTGCCCTGAAGATTCTAGGGTTTACTTTGTATACCATCCTCAAAATGAGGGAATTCAAGCTCGGTTGTTGATTGGTCTTGCACCCAGAAGATTCTAGGGTTTACCTTGGGTACTATCCTCAAAATGAAGGGAAGTACTTTGGAGTTTTCATTAGACTTTATAACCTGGAAAAAAAAAGGGGGCTAGCCATCACAAATGAGATGTGTGCACACTTACTATTGAGGATTGAAAATCATAAACATTTTGTTTCGTCAATGTTGTTAGATGACCTAACATCCCATCATCTTATTATTAAACCACAACTTCATTAGCAATATGAATTAGTTCAATCAATTGAACCATCTACCCAAGGCATATTACCAACGGGGAGGCCATAGGTCAAAATTTCAAATCAAGTCAAGTCCCTTGAGGTTACACTATTGTGGCTAGCAATTGAGTTGCCCACCATGCGAGTATTCCATGGAAGAGGGGGGATCCCGTGGGTTTTTCTGTTGGGAAAAAAAAAACAAACAAACAAACAAACAAACATCATCTTGTATAAGTAGTAACTATATATGAGCAATACTTGAACATAAATTTGGAGTTTTTTTCTAACAAGAATGGTTAATTTTTGTATTTGAAAATTGTTGTAGCCTCACTAAACAGTATAATAATACAAAAAAGAGGATTGCCCAACACTCTATAGTTCAATATCTGTCCAAAAATTTGCAAAATAACTATAAAAAAGGTAACATTATCCTTTGCAAAGGATGTCCAAAAGTTTTTGCTAGTATAAAGCCTAAAAAAAGACTGATGTTAGATAACATAACATGACTTGGAATTAATTAAGCACATTCATGTTGTAAGCTTCCTCTTGCTCGATGGGAGAAGGTTGGGGATCCTGATCCATGTCATCTACTTCTCTAGGCATGTAGAACAAATCCTTCCTCATTGTTTTCATTTACACCTAACCCACTATACATTCTCTAGGTGGAGGAGCATGGTTGTGGGCTCCATGTCAAATTGGAAACATGTTGATGCATAACACAACACTCAACCTCCAAGTTTTAAATATGTCTATTCTATTGAAACAAGGTTGCCATAATAAAATCCATCCCACTGTTATGATTTTCCTCCTGTGGATGAATTTTCCCTATAGCAGTAAAAATAAAGGTTATGTTGTTTGCAATAAGAGCCTCTTGTCTTTGTACAACATGTCAAATGTAAAAAATCTCACTAAAGGAGCATCACCCCAGATGATTATGTCTCACCATACAATCCAAAATACCCCAATTCCATACCTCCTTTGAACTATCCACTATCAATTCCCCAATTCCAAACCACACTTCCACTACCAAATTGACAAAGGAATTAAATGGAAATGTGAAATTGACAGAACTACTCACCTTTCTAGCTAACTAGGCTCTGAAACCTTTCCAATAATTCACTAAACACAAATTGGGGGATGTTTCTAGGATTACCACCTCCAATTTGAAACCCATGAATGCTAATAATAGCATGGAGCTTGATGATAATATGAAATTTCTAGAGCTACTCACCTTTCCAGTTGTTCGAGCTTTGAAACCCTTCCAAGAAATTATCAAGCACGGACTGGGGAACACTTCCAAGATTACCACATCAACATTGAAAACAACATGAGGGTCTCAATTGATCAAAGGAAAGCCTCTCAAAATCCAACCACCCAAACCTAGAACAAACTCCATTATCTCAGCTTTGCCCAAGATCACAATAAAACCAAATTGATAGAGTTGCTCCCCCATGATGGTTGAAGTGTACAATGGTATGAAGGATTAAATTCCCTTCAAACTTTGTTTACATGTCTTTAATTTCATGTGCCCCTTGGCTTTGTTATGTGATGACATGCTAAACTTTGGATTAAGCATTAAACAAAAATGTTAAGGGATTGGGGAGAAGGATACCTCTTGTTTTACCCTCAATGTTCTGCAATCCAAGTGTGAGGCTTCATTAGACAAATGATCCACTTAGTGATTCCTTTCTCTTAAAATATGGGAAAAATTCTATGTGACTAAAACAATTCACCTCTTTCTGGATTTGTCGAGTGAGCCTTGATAAATTTCCATCATATGAAGAAGAACAACACATGAGTTTGATCATTATTTTTGAGTCTCTAGTGACAATTAACACTTTTATATGCCTTGATTCAAGAATCTTTAGTCCTTGATATAAAGTTAACACCTCTACCTAGTTATCAATTGCTTCACCCAATCCTCATTTAAAGCTTACTTCTTGACTTCCATCAGGGTCAAAAATGACCCCCCCTGTACCTACCACCCCACATAAATTTGGAAAGTATTATAAATTGTGTTGTTATTACACTAAGAGGCACTTTCTACAACCCAAGTGGGTGAGGTGTCACGTCTGTAACACATGTTGTGTCAACAAATTAATTAATATAAGACAAAAATAAATATAATGTTGGCTCACAATTAAAATTCCATGCTAAATTCTACAACCTAGTATTTAACAGAGTGTATCATGTGTTATTAATTTATAAACAAGGGCCCAAAGCTTAGACGGTCTATACTTGGCTCTTCATGATCGATGCGGATCAAAGTTTCTTTTAAAAATTCTTGACCAAAGTCAATCATTTTCTATCATTATGGAGTAGGCAAATTAGGAAACATAGGTTTGTATGTTTCTTTTCCAATGTTGCACAGAGAGTAACTAAGTGCACCTACAACCATGTGCCACCTCTACGATGTCAATCAATAAAATGAATGAAAAAAATAAAAAAAAAATAGCCCCACATAATTAAAAAACTAAAAAAAGGCCAATCACTATAATAAAATAAATCAGCATAGATCCATCTTAACTCTAGATCTATCAAACACCAAGAGGAATCAAATCCCTTGTAGTGCAAACCTTTTTTGGAGTGCAAAACTTGAGGAAAGGTTTGCACCTCTAAGGATTTCATCCCTCTTGATGCTTAATAGATCCAGAGTTAAGATGGATGTTGGAGTAGGAGATTTTGGGACCAGTTCTTGGAATCGCGCAGGAGCAAACCGCCTGACAAGTCCGCAAAGGAGCAACACACATGGAAGAAAGGAAAGTAGTTAGCGCATTTTTAGGAGCAGCACACGTGAAAGGAGGAAGTTAGTTAGAAGTCATTGAGTATTTTGGTCTATTTTGTAACGGGCTAAGCCCTAACGTAAAAGTATAAATATGTAAAGGGTTTTCGGGGTAAAGTAGTTTTAAGTTTGGTGAGTTATGCATGAGTGAGTTATGAAGTTCAAAGAGTATAGAGCTAAGTGTGCACTTTATTCACGAACGACAAGGGCATGTTGGGTTATCATGTGTGACCACAGTGTGCACCTTTTGTAAGGAATGATTATGAATAATAAAATGAGAAGCCCGTCATTGTGAACGTAGCCCAGTTTGGGGTGAACCACATTAAATATGGTGTCTTTGTGTTTTGTTGTGATGTGTTTGTTTATTGCTCTGGTTAATGCACGCACTTAATGAATGTTTGGTTAATATGATTATGTTACTTGTTCGGATGAATCTGCAAACATGATGCATGGTAAAATGAATGAATGTTAAGTAAAATGTAAGAATGAATGCCTCACATCCCTTCATGACTGCGGAAACATGGTTCCTACAGTCCCCATAGATACCTCGGGTGAGACTTCACCTGCTTGGGGTGATGTCGAAAGGGTTGGTATCTTAGGGTTTTGTTGGTGAATTAATGTTGAACCCCGGGTCTGCCCACTGCGCGCCAACAAATGGTTTCATTGTTGGGACCAGGATCTGGGACTGAGGGGAATGTGGAGGCCAACTAAGGAAGAGATTGGACAATGGTTAGAGGCGAAAGAGCACAAGTTTTCTAGAAGTTAGAATAAGAACCCGCAGATAAGCTTGGAGAAATGGTTACAGAAGTGTGTGTTCACATATTTACATGAAATTTTCTTTGTTGATTTCTCGAATTTTTTTTCTAAGTGGATGCAAAGATTAGCATAACAGAACGCGACATTCTGCACTGTGGTTCCGAGGAATTGGACCCCGGGTTGATCCAAGAGATAAATATCGTGAGTAATAAGATATCGCGCGCAATTGATTTTTGGTTGGATAACGTATTGGGAGGTTATATTATCAAGTTTGTTACATATTGTACTCAATCATATAGTGCTACTGAAAGAGAGATCTTTAAACGACCACACGAAAGATACTTGAAGTCATTATCTACTTGGACCAAGATGTTGCTTTGTTATAACGGAGTTATGAAAATGGAATCTGATTACCCTAGCAACTAAGTGCCTTCACGCACATAGGAGGAATGGGGGATGATCATGGGATGGTATGAGTGTATGAGAAGGATGCAGGGAAGAATGAATGAAGGACGAATGAGATGATAATGCTAAGAGAAGAGGAATGTGTGACAGATGATGAGATTGGAGTACTGTGCAGTGGAAAGAGATTTTGGTACAGTAGGAAGAGGACTGTGGCTAAAAGAGAAGATCAATACAATGAGATTGAGGAAAGAGACATTGGTGTAATACACCAGATCGAAGGAATTTCGCGCATAGAGGGAAAATACCATCAATTCATTTTGGTAGAATGAGATTTGTTACATCCCACTCAGATCAAACTCTGTGTCGAACCCACGACCCCGTGTGCGTCTCCAAGTACTGAGGTTAGGTCTGAAAGTTTGTCAATTGTAGTTAGTGGAGGAAGTAAAGGTAACAATAAAGGTAGTCGAAATAGTGGAAGTAGTATGACCACCCAGATTTAGGTAGTACAACCGAAGAGGAATATTGCACAGAATGTGATGGCAGGAGTAGATCCCACTTTGAGAATTTTTGCATTCCATAGAGTAGGTTCATAAGACCCAGAACAACACTTGTTTGTTTGTGAAGCAATTTGGACAGTGAAGAATGTCCAGGATGATGATGCAAATATTGCGCAGTTGGTGATGACATTTAGAGAGCACGCATTACTTTGGTTTATTAAGTATCAGTCCACTGTGCCTACGGGACAAGATAAGATGTTGTTAGATATTAGGAAAGCTTTGTTGAAAGAGTTCCAGAAGTCGAAGTCTAAGTCACAGTGCATTACAGAACTGAAAGAGATCAAGCATTTTGCGAATGAATCGGTATGGGATTTTGATCATAGATTCAAGATACTGATGGATTGGTTGAAATTCCATATTCCAGATAAGCAACATAGAGAATGGTTTATTGTAGGATTTTTTTCGCATATACGTTGCCATTTGACGTAATTAGAAGTCCTAGAAATCACTATGAAATTGGAGGCATCCCCTATAGGAGAGAATGGTGCAGGGATGGCTCAAGTTCAATCACAGTTAGAAACATTGACTATTCAATTATGGGAGCTTGCGAAAGGGAAGGAAAAGCATGAAGAATTTTGGTGCGTTACATGTAGAACATAAGGTCATCATAAGAACGAGTGTCCAACTTTTCAACAGTATTTGGCTACAGAAGCTCTGAATCCCTTAGCCACAAGAGGAGGGATATGGTGTGAAATATGTAAAACGATGGGTCATCATCCGACTGTTTGTCCGTTGATGCCGAAGTATCAGAGTACTGTGAGAAATCTATACTGTAATTTATGTAAGTTTGTGGGACATGATGAGAAGGATTGTCGCGCACTTGATCTCATGAGAGAGCGCATTGCGAATGCATATATAGTCCAAGGGGAAGAAGGACCGAAAGGAGGATTACCACAATATAACACCCCAAGAGGTTATAATGAAGGAGGAAGAGGAGGATTAAGAGGTCATGGAAGAGGAGGATTCAACACAGGAAGAGGACCAATTATCTGTTATCACTGTAATCAGCCTGGGCATTTGGTGCAAGATTGTCTGAATTCCTACATAACATGTACATATTGTAGACAACTAGACCATGCGACGAAAGAATGTCTGCAGCTGATCGCGAAGTGGCAGGAAAAAAGGAACCAGAATGTGCAGATGATAGCAACAAAAGAGTGCGACGACCAACCGAGGATAGCAGTAGTTACGCGCAGAGGGACAAGAACAAGAGTTGATGCGACAGATCAAGGAATTCACCAGTGGGTCGAGAAAGCAACAAAACCTTTTTCGTTGTTTGACCCTATAAAGGAAAGAGATACATATAAGCAAGCGAGGAAATAAGTGATAAGATCATAATGGATAACATTGACTTTGATCGTGCCACCTTTGTATGAGAGGCCACCTATGTATGACATGTGTCCAATCTATGACCACACATATACCGAAAGGCGAGTTGGGAAGGTAAGTACTTTGAAAAGTTTCTTAAAGAGTTGTTTAGAATTGATGAAGGACGAAATTGTGCTAATCATAATGCGCAGGATGATTGATCATTGCACGCAATATAGAGAAAAAAAATTGTTGCACAACAAGCAGTTAACCAGGTAAATCTCAAGAGAAGGACTAATAGGGAATTCTGACTTAGAGCATAGATAGGAGGGTATGACATGGATAATATCATTTTGGATATGGGATCTGATGTAAATTTCATTCCGAAGTAGACATGGGAAATGATGGGTAAGTCGAAGTTGATATGGTCACCTATTCAGTTGAGACTTGCAAACCAAAATAAGATTGTTTTGATTGGAAGTTTGACAAGGGTGAATGTTAACATTGATGGAGTGTGCATTACATTAGATTTTGAATTGATTGAGATAATAGATGGTAGTAAACCTTATCCAACATTGTTAGGACCAGATTCGGATTTTGATAACCAAACTATCAATGATTTGAAGAAGAGGCAAATGGTCCTTGAAGCATGAGACTTGAAAGTTACTGCGCCATTGGATCCAACAGAAGGAAGAAAATATGTGGAGCTAGTAAAGGGAAAAGAACTATATAACCTTTATAATATGATTGCGTGGATGGGTGATTATGTTAATCCTACGGTTGATGGTGCACTTAGTTGGAGAAGTATTAGCTCTTGTGCGTCATATTCAAAAGAGGCCTTAGAACATTGGCAGTAAGAGATGTTCTAGGATCACATGTTCATTGCACTAGATTGGAACCGAGGTATGTCATCTCTCGAAGTATGATGGACTAACGTATGTAGATCATTTTGTGAAAGAATTTGAATTGCAGATACCGGATCAACAAAGATGACTAGCTTTAGATGTCGCGTTGAAAGCGACCCCGACGAGATGGTGGGTTGTGCATAAGGAGAGGATAGACAATTGGGAGTAGTGCATAAGATTGTTACAAGTCAGGTTTGGAACATAATTTACTGCCCAAAAGTACACAAGGTCAAGTTTTCCAACAGAGCATGTTACATAGTGCACCACAACATGGAGATCAGTACCTAAGTAACAACAGACACACTTATTTATACATACTTTGGACACGATCTCGAAGAACTGGTATTTAGAAGTGGAAGTGTTCAGAGGAACAACAGATTAGGGAGAGTTTACATGCAACTTTAGGGTAACTTTCAGTTTTGAAGATGATGCCCTGTCGATAGACACAACTTTGCAATTTATTAAGGACAATTTTTTTACATTAGAAGATTCGACAGAACTAGTGCCTGTATGTAGTGCACATAGATCTTCCACGACAATTCATGAAGTTTTGGAATGTTATAATGTTGTTGAAGAAGACAAGGAAGACGAAGACCCGATAAATGTGTAAATACCAGAAACTGAAGGAGAGCGTGTTGTAGAGGGTCATGAGCTTGAATTGATTGTGTATGCAAAGCCATTAAGAATGCACAAAGTGAATATTGGTACAAAGGAAAATCCCAAGTTTGTGAACATTGGAGACTATTGGAATGAAAAAATTGTTGATTTCCTGCGTGAGTAGCAAGACCTATTTCCGACTACATTTTCAGAGATGAAAGAGATTATTGGGGAGTTGAGAGAAATGAAGATCCCTTTGAAGCCAGATGCCAAGCCTGTGAAGTGGAGACCATACCGATTGAACCCAATGTTTAAGAAGAAAGTGAAAAAATAGATAGACATGATGTTGGAAACAAGAATTATTGAAACTATCGTAGAGTCGGGGTGGATCAGTCAAATGGTAGTTCAAGACAAGAAAACATGTGGAATTAGAATCTATGTAGATCTGAGAAAATTGAACAATGCTTGTTTACATAATCTGTTTCCTACCCCATTTACAGATGGAGTTTTGGAGAATGTAGGAGGACATGAAGCTTATTCATTCACAGATGGATTCTATGGGTATCATCAAATTAAAATTGCATGGGAAGATAGATATAAGACAACCTTTGTGACAGAATGGGGAAGTTACCAATATACAGTTATGCCTTTTAGATTGAAGAATGCACTAAAAATATTCTCCAGAGTTGTTGTAGTAGCATTTAAATAGTTTGTTCATAAGTTCCTAGAAAATTACTTGGATGACTGGACAATGTTTAACTTGTTGAAGGACCATGTTGAGACTATGTGTTTGATGTTAGATAGATGTAAACAGTTCCATATCCCTTTGAACCTGAAGAAATGTGTTTGTTGCACACCTTTTGGAATTTTATTAGGTCATGTAGTGTGTAAACAAGGATTGTTGGTTGATCCTGCAAAGATTGTTGTGATTGCTAATTTTCCACTGCCTACATCAGTGCGACATTTGAGAGCAACATTGGGACATAGAGGGTACTATCAAAAGTTCATTAGAGCACACACACATATCACAACCTCATTGGAGAAGCTACTAAAGAAAGAGGTCAAGTTCCAATGGAATGAGGAAAGTGAGTAGAGTTTGGATACTTTAAAGCACAATTTGGTTACCACGCCGATTTTAGTATTTCCAGATTGGAAGAAGGAATTCCATGTTCATGTAGATGCATATTCTATAACATTAGGTGCAGTTCTAGCTCAGCTAGGGGAAGGAGAGTTAGATCATCCCATTGCATTTGCAAGCAAGAAGTTGTCCACAACTGAACATAACTATACTACCACAGACCGTGAAGGATTGGCAATGGTGTATGTGCTTCAAAAGTTTAGACATTATTTGTTGGTATCTCACTTTAAGATGTACACAGATCATTCTATGTTGAAATACCTAGTCAATAAGCCAGTTTGTTGAGGGGGAGATATGCAGATGACTATTATTATTTCAAGAATATGACTTTGAAGTGATTGTGAAACCAAGAAAATTAAATTCAGGACCTGATCATTTGTCACGCATATTTTCAAGGGAAGATGCAAGAAACTTGAATGACAGCCTACCGGACACACATTTATTTGCAGTGCAGATGATTGATGATTATTTTACAGACATAGTCCAGTTCTTGAGCATAGGATTAGCCCCATCTGATTTTACAGTTGTGTAGAAGAAGCAATTAGTAGTGAAGGCAATAGATTATCAACTTATAGCAGGCAACTTGTATAAGTTAGGTGTAAATGATATTCAGTGACGTTGTGTATCGGAGCACGAGAGATCCTTGATTCTAGCAGAGGGACATGAAGGAGTTGCAAGAGGCCATTATGCAGGGAAAGCGATGACTCAGAAGATTCTACGTGCATGACTATGGTGGCCCACCCTTCATAAGGATGCTAAGGAGTTTTGTCAAACCTGTGATGTCTCTTAGCAAATTGGGAAGCCATCCATAAGAGATGAGATGTCGTTAGTACCACAATTCACATTGAAAGCTTTTGATAAATGGGCAGTTGATTACGTTGGACCGATCAATCCATCAACAAAGAAGTCAGGAGCCAGATATATCATTACTGTGACATATTACTTGACCAGATGGGCTAAAGCAGAACCCGCCAGAGATTGTTGCGTAGTTTCTGTTTGAGAATCTTGTTACAAGGTTTGGATGTATGAGAATTCTTATGAGTGATCAAGGTACTCACTTTTTGAATAGGATGATTGCAACTTTGACAGAGGAGTTTCATATTCATCATCAAAAGAGCACACAAAATAATCCTCAAGCAAAATGGAACAATAGAAGCATTCAATAATATCCTAGAACATGCATCGACGAAGATTTGTAATGTAAGTCAAGATGACTGGGACTTGAGGATTCCAACAATGCTATGGGCATATAGAACCACATGTAAGAATTTAACAGGACATACACCTTTCATGTTAGTATATGGCAAGGAAGGAATTATGCCTATAGAGTTCATTGTACCGAGTCTACACATTGCAGCATTGATAGAGCTTACAGATTCAGGCGTAGTAGAGAAAATATTGTCAAAACTAGTGGAACTAGAGGAACACTGTTTTGTTGTAGGTTTTCATCGGCAGGTTTAGAAAGCACGCGAAAAGGCATGGCATGACAAACATATTAAGCTGAAGAAGTTCGAAATGGGAGACTTAGTTTTACTTTATGACAACAAGTTTTTGCTGCACCCCGGGAAGTTCCAAATGCATTGGTTGGGTCCATATGTGATAAGATATGTTACAGAGGCAAGTGTTGTTCAATTGGAGAAATTGAATGGGGAACTAGTGGAAGGAATGGTGAATGGAAGTCAGCTGAAACTGTATAGGGACAACCAGGCTTCCGCTCACTAGCTTGACTGCGTAGAATGTGTACTATAGTACTTGTATAATAGTATTTGTATTATAGTGTATTATAGAAAGAGAAGAAGAAAAGCAATAAAAGAGTTTGAGGCAAGAGATAAAAGGTTGAAGATATGCATAAGGTATTTTTCAAACAGTTAAACTAGTACGGAGATAAACCAAAAAATGTCACAAAGATGTAGAAAGAGGAAGGAATTGTGCATAGGAAGGAGGATCGAATTGCGACAAAGATCTGCGCAAAGGGAGGGAAAATCATTAAAGAACATACATGATGGACAAACATTAAAGAGAAAACATGATGTCGAGGTAGTGGAGACGCATACTCATAAATGAAAAATGACAAGAGGATTCTGAGAGGCTGGAAAGTCTAGTGTATGATCAATCGGAGGATACAAAGTTAATGAAGAGATAGGGCAAGAATTGAATGTGAATGCAACTGGATTAGATTGCAAATTTGGGCGCGAAGAAGAATGGAAACAACTGGCGATAGGCTATAAAAGTAGATGAGGGATTGACATGAAAAGGTTATTGTTGTTCGAGCATTCAAAGAGATATAAAGAGTCGAGCGATTTTGACAGAGCCGAGAAGGTAAGTTGCAGAAATGAGTTAGTTGCAGAGAGTAATGGCGCCACCGAAGACAGGAGAAGCCTCATCACAACAAAAGAAACAATGCACTAGGGAGACAACGATACCTGTATTGAAGGAAACCCTGGGAGCGTCAGCGTTAGGGCCAAGCCCAGTTAACTTTCCAAAGGAGTATATGCCACCCAGGAAGCCAACAATGAAGTAGGTTAAGCCACCAAAGGAACCGCAGTATGAACTTGTCGAACCAGAGATCCCACCGGGAGTAATCATTGAAGGAGATATGTTAGGCACAATAGGAAATTTGAAGTTTGCAGACCATGACTTGGTAGACATAAAGAAGTTTCTAGAGTTAGCACCAGATAAGTATACGCACACAAAACTCAGCCCAGATTCACAGGAAATTATCGTAGAGCCACAAGAGTGGGCAGAAAGGCTGAAGAAAAGATGCATTTTGAATCTATTAGAGATTCTGCATTTTGGTAGGAGTGTAGAGATCAACATCTGCATCAAGTTGTTATTTAGTTGTGTCCACAGAGGATTTTTATGGTTGGATAGGCTGGTGTCGATAGACAATCAACTCATTGCGCGAATCATCAGGTTACCATCATGAGGGGAAGACCCACTTCCATTATTCACGGACAAATCTAAGGAGTAATCTTTGGAGAAATATGAAGGATAAGTATGACACACATAAAGGAGTGCACAGTTTGGATGTTGCAACTATTAATGATGATACTATCAAGTTCACGATGCAGGTGCTAGCCTATAAGTTGTTGAGGAAATGTTGTAAAGATCAAGTACCAGTAGGTGTAATAGCAACAACTAAGAAGTGTTTCACATGAGTACAAATTAATTGGGCGACGTTCATGGTAAACAAGTTCTTGATGGATTGTAGGGAGACACAAGATAAAGGAACAAAATATCATTATGGATGGCTATTGATATTGATTGCACTAGTGGCTTGGAGGGAGCCGAAATGCAGTGTCCCCAAGGCCGAGCCCCGTTACAGATCATGATATATGCAATGAATTGTAAATGTGCTCTATAGGCTGGTGAACCAAGTTTTGTATAAGCTGGAAGGCTTATGTGTTTGTTAGGCCAGGAAGCCTAAGTGTTTGAGGGCCAGGAGCCTGCTGTTGTACTTGTATGTATGCAGAATAATCAATAAAATATAAACACCGCCAGGTGCAGACCGACCACGATGAATGAGTGAAGGGGGACTGAGCGTCCACAGAGTGGGCAAGGAACTAGGGGCTGGAAGGTAGGAAAGGGGCTGAGTGTTGAGCCTAGGGGCTTAGGTCTGGAATAATATTTTAATGTTATTTCCTAAAAATCCATGTGCATATTATTTTATCCTAAGTTCCTAGCAAAAAGGAAAGGCGTGTACATGGAGGCATGCGGATGGAACGCATGCAGTTCCCAGGGTGACAAATGTCCACCCTGACGCATGCAAATAAAACAGAAAGGAAGAGCCGT
>ML783375.1:311015-329486 GCA_009831015.1 Picea engelmannii | reverse complement strand
TAGTTTCAGACAGAGACACAAAATTCATAGGGCATTTCTGGAGGACATTATGGAAGAAGCTAGGAACTAATTTGATGTTTAGTTCTGCTTATCATCCTCAGACGGATGGACAAACAGAAGTGGTCAACAGAAGTCTGGGAGACCTGTTGAGGAGCTTGGTGACAGAGCACCATAGCAGCTGGGATAGCATATTACCGCAAGCAGAGTTCACATACAATGATTCAGTAAACAGGAGCACAGGTCGAAGTCCATTTCAGATTGTATATGGAATGCAGTCGAGAGGAGTTTCTGAACTGAGAGATTCAGAACAAACTGTGACTAGCAGCGCTAGTGCAGAAGAATTCGCTGAAGCGATGAAAGAACTTCACACCAGGGTGAAGGAGCGACTGTTGAAATCAAGCCAGGAGTACAAGCACAGAGCCGATCAGCATAGAAGACAACTTCAGTTTGAAGTTGGTGATCTAGTTCTGGCGCATCTGAGGAAAGAAAGGTTCCCAAGAGGAACATACAATAAGCTAAAGATGAAGAAAATTGGGCCATGCAAGGTCTTGAAGAAAATGGGCAGAATGCTTATGAAATTGAGTTACCGGATGAGATCAGAATATCTCCTACATTTAATGTTTTGGATTTATATCCATATAAATCTAATGAAGCAGGAGCAGAAAGTCATGATCAACCAGAGGTCCAGTGGCAGAAGCAGATGCCAATTGCAGAGAAGCCACAGATGGAACAGATACTGAATAAACGAGTGGGTAAGAAAACCAGAAGGAAAGAATATTTCGAATATTTGGTCAAGTGGAAGGACCATCCAGTTGAAGATGCCAGCTGGGAGACTGAAGCAGAGATACGAAAGCATGGACATACCGTACAGGAGCTCATGGACAAGAGCCCATGCAAATTTTCAAGTGAGGGAGTATGATGCAGGAGCATCTCCCGAGACAAGCGAGCCAGCACAAAAGACAAAGGATAGTTGAGCACACGCCAGCGCCAATTTTTAAATTTTCCCTTGAAGTTGATGCGCTAAACATAAATGAGATCATTTAATTTATGCGCCTTGGTAAAATGTAATCAGGCCTCGAGCCATACGCTCTTGTCTGAAGTAGATGGAGGCATTTATAGTAGTTAATGCAGGTAGATAGAATTGAATTCTTAGATTAGACAGTTTTAGAGCGCAGGAGGGAAAACGGATATAGAGACCCTCATTTCTCATTGTAACATTAGCAAGCATAATTCAGAGTAGGGAGAGCATATGAGAATAACAGAGAGTTGTAGAAGACATCCATGTATAGATCTTGAATTAATAGAAGGAGTTGATTCAGATTCATGGCTGTTGTGTTATTCTTTGTGTATGTGTGTTGAATGCTATGCTCATGAGTATTTACTTCTTGTCAAGCATTTGCTATTATGTTGTGTGTATGATTTCATGTGTTGAGATCGAAATCTGAGAAGAAGTGGAATGAGTTACAATTGTTTCTCTATTTGAGCAAGGATTCCTGCAAGGAGTGCAGTCGAAAACATCCGCAAGGAGTGCGTTGATGGAAGCTAAGGTAGTTTAACTCTTGTTCTCGTTCACTTAGAAGTGAACGTGGGTTGTTGGAGCCGTGCAAGGGGTGCGCAGGCTAAGGAGAATCTCAGTCGTGAAACTGAGCAAAGCATTGAAGGACTGCTGCTACGGGCATGCGCAGAGTCCAAGGAAGCTCGAACAATTGAAGTGTTCGCAGGTTTGCCGTAAGGAGTGCGTGCAAAGAACGTTGTTGAGGTTGAAGTAATTTAGAAAATCTCAGGAAGGGTAGGCCTCTGAGTCGCTGAAGATCAACGTAGATAAGTGCGACTTGAAGTTGCAAGAAACGTTGCAGGTTGGCGAAGCGGTGAAGGAGTCTGTAGAGAGGCACTTATTCATTTCGCAGAATCCTCAAAGGGAGAACGGACGGACGAAAATCTTTGGAGGAGATTTCATGAAGTTCCGAGAGTCGTTAGATCTTTCAGAGGCGCAAGGTAGTTACAGTGCAAGTGTGGAAAGGATTCAAAGCTCAGGAGGGCAACATCGTTGATCCAAGTCGGTCAGGGCTGTTGGATTATTCACGAGATCGCCTATCGGGACCTCGTGAGAAAAGTGTCCAAAATTTGGTAACGAGAATCGCGAAGTCACGATACGCGATATCCCGACTACTCTGAGAACGGTGTGGGGCCACAGGAGTCGGCAAGTGGACAGGTGGCACATCACATGTTGGGATCTCGTGAGTGGAAGGGCTGAGAATTTGGTGTCAAGGGTCATGAAGCGCGAGGATACAAAGCGACGAAGTGGCGAGAGGACTAGGAGCCGTCCATCTGCAAAGTACAGGTGGCAGAGATCGAGAGATCTCGCGAACTCGGGAGTTCGTAGGGTGAGAGCCCAAGTATTGGGTATCCCAAGTCACGAAGGCGCGAGGAGCGAGAAGGAGAATAGCCGTTGGATCCGGATCGTAGGAGAACCGTCGGATCTACACGTAGGATCTTGTATCGGAGTGTCGTGAGAAAAGACTCGAGAATTTGGCCACGGGGATCGCGAGATTGCCATAAGCGATATCCCGACTGTTGGAGGACAGTGTGGGCCATAGCGAAGTCAACGAGTGGAGTACAGGTGGCACGAAGTCATCCGGATCTCGCCGTGAGAAGTCCCGAAGTATTGGTGTTAGGATTCGCGATCCTGCGAAGTCCAAAGTCTCGGCGAGATAAGGGACCGTTGAAAAGTCAACTCACGTGCACATCGACATTTTGGCGCACCGGGTATCGGGAGTTGGAAACCCAAGTGTTTGACATAGCGAGTTGTGAATTCGCGATAGGAGAAGAGTCAGGTCAGCATTGATTCATATCGGTGCTCGGGGACTCGTAAGATTCACACCCGACCACTGACCTTTGGATTCGCGAAGTTGCGAGTATCCGATCCTCCGATAAGTAGAAGGAGGGAAGTCGCGCGAAAAAATATGTGGGTAGATAATTCCCGATAGGGAAGTAGAAGAACCTTGGAGTTCTTCGGGCCGAAGAAGAAGAAGATCCTGTGAGCGGACGTGCTTGGGTGGCGCGCCCTGCGTCATTAACCATGTTGGTGAGCATTATAACCTACCATGAAGAGTAGATTAAATGTTTTTGTTTTTAATTAATATAATAATATAAATATGGGAGAGGGGAAGTAAAATTGTCTTAACTTTGGAGGAAGTTGAGTTTTTTTAAAGTTAGTGCTTGAGTGGTTTATGATATTTATTAGTGATATTAACAATGTGTATGAGAGAAGAACTTTAACAAAATAAAATATCTTACGTTTGGAGTGGTGAGGTTCATTTATAGTTTAGGTAGATGTGTCATGTCTATAACACTAATAAACTAAATTGTAAAAGAAATGTTGTCTTTAAAAATAAAAAAATTAAAAAAAAATGTCAACCATGGTAATAATAAGAATATAAAATCACAAAATAAACTAGCATAGATCCATCTTAACTCCGACATTTTAAGCACTAATAGGTTTGTGTTTTTATTTCTTTTGTGTCCCTCTTGACGATTAATTGATTTGAGTTTAAAATGGATCTATGCTGGTAATTAAAGGGATAAGAAGTAAGAATCCCAAATATGCCAAAGCATTCTTAGGGACCAAATTTTTTGGCTACCATTGGAAATGCTCTAAGTATAATTTATTTTTGTGCCCCAAAAATTAGCAACAAGTTCATCACAACCAATGCTAGGGAACGTGTAAAAATAAACTCTGTAGAAGGCATGTCCAAGGACATCCTAGTCAAGGTTGTAAGCATGCTTTGGAAGCAAAATTTGGACAATGAATAGGTGGCCTTTAAAAATCATTTGTGTTTTGAATATGGTCATTTGGGGGTATCTTGCCCAAAGCATAAGGTAAATGAGGATACGTCCGAGAAAAAAAAAGGAGAGAAGAAAATGATAGTCACTAGAAGGAAAAGAACCAATGAATTTCATCATTTAGTAAAGGTGAAGAATCTCACAAAATACATTTAGTAAAGGTGGAAAATCTCACAAAAGAAGAATATAAGGAGGAGGAATCCACAAAGAACTAACTTTAAGAGGAGAATTCTACCTAAGAGGGATGCGAAGATGGGGAATCCACAAATGTAGATTCTGTAGAGGTCATCCTTATAAAATATGAACCCCCATATAGAGGTGGCATCTTAAAAGGAGGCTCCTCCCCCTACTACTTCTTCTAAGGAAAGCAAGGGAGTTTTGGATTAACACGAGGAAATGGAAAGAAAAAAGAGGAATCCCTCCTAAGATTTTTCATGGGAAAGTTTATCTATTGCTTTTTTTGAGACCCACTAGATGATCATAGAAAAGCAAAAATATTATGATACAGCAAAAAAAAAAAAAAAAGTTTTATTGAAATTTAACCAATAAATATTGTTGAATATTTTTTTATGCTCGAAACAAACCCTTTTCTCTTTTATCAATGAAAAAACATTTATTATTTAAAAATGAACAATTAAAAAAAAATACACTCTCCATGTAGTGTCATTTCTTTTATACCAAAGGAAGAGAGCAATTATTTGAAATCCAAAGGAAAAGTATCAAAATTAGATAAATACTTCGAGAAATATTGAAAGGATGTATCTTAAGCTAGCCAAGATAAAATGAACCTTAAAGTGATTACTTGGGAGACATAGTTATGAAATTTTGATACTTCCATTCCATTTTGTCTCAAGTTACTTCACTTCACATTTACTTTGCTCGTTATCATTAAATCGTTGGGCATCACACATCCAAGTGATATGTGTGCACTAGTGATGTTAAGAGGTGAAAAGTATTAAATGTAAGCATTTCAGTTTCATTAAGTTATTAAGACACGTTATATTGTTTCATCAATATGATCTTGTGTTCGCACTTATTCCTAACACTTTTTTATCCATGTTCGTGGGAGAATTGAACCTTGGTTGATGGCCTAGTATCTTATTATCTTACCATTGAACCACAACCTCATTATTGATGCAAACTATTTCTCTCATAATCTTTCTTAAACTATTTCTCTCATCATCTTTCTTAAGCTCTAGACTCCAAGTCTTGATATACTTATTTCTCTCTTTTTAAGTCACTTTTAGTGTTCTCTTCACTTCATTTTGTATGTATCATTTTTCAAATTCCTTTCACCTGGTTTACTCATAAACTTAATATTAAATTAAATGCATGTCAATGGTTCTTTGATTGATGGTAAAGTAAAGGTCTTTTTTACCTCTTACTCAACTTAAATTTTAGAGACATATATTGCCTTTTGAGGATCATCTTGTTCATGCAAGTAAGTTATATATTGCAATAGGACCAAGTATAAGTTTTGAGTGATTTGGTAAAATAAATACCCTTATTCACAATATCTCAATTGAAATGTTTTTTTCAAAAGTGTTGTAATTTGGTTACATTATATTACAATATCCTAGGTTAAAAGAAAAAATCGATGTACCACAAAGTGTGTGTGTGTGTGTAGCCCTAAGGGTTAGATCAAGTGGTTCGACTTACCATGTCAAAGTTGTATTGGTCAAGGAACTCACGAGGTTGAATCCAACTAAGTGATCCAGATTATATTAAGAACGACATGAAGGTAGAGATATAACAAAGATATAACAAGGAAATACTCAAAGATATTGCAAGGAACACAATAAAACTCAAATTCTATTAATGATTGTCTGGAATACAAAAGACTGTAAAAAGCAAAGCACACAAGCTAGCTAGTATGGGGGTAGCTTATCTTTGAAGAGAGAGATGTGTTGGCCACACTCATTCACAAGAAACCGATTACAAAGAGGCAAAATAAGCCTTTTAACATAAAGCATCAATGAGAAAACCCTAAACATCCAAAACCCTAAACCAGAATATGAAACGCCAAAAGGTTTGTGGGCCTCGATGTGGTTAATTGATACGTCAGATTCTCGGGGGCACAAATTTTGCATATGATCTTTGTTTGGGGTGCTTGGTACACTATTGGAAAGGTCTAACTGAGGATTACACATTCTGTTCAGCCTAACATCTGCCTTCAACTACATCCTAGGTGTTGTTGCACCCAATAAAATGTCGTTTAAGGCCTCAAAACAACCCTAGAAGTTTGGGACCTGAAAAATTATAGAAAAAACTGCAAAGATGTGGAGCCATTCTAAATTAGTGGAATAGGTGGGTGGCCACCAATATCCACCTGGATCATTCCTCCCCCCTTAGGAAGCAATGGTCCCCATTACGTTAAGTTCCTCCATCGGGTGGGGAAACTTTTCCTGAATCTGACTTCTGGTGAGCCACTTGCCCTGATGAAGAAACTACCCTGCTTTGAGGACCCGAGAGAGATGGATGTTCTGTTGGCGGGTTCCCTTCATATTAGTGTCCATGATTCAATCAATTGTCACCTTATTAATGTAGTCAGGATTGAGTTATGTAGGGGCAAAGTGCTCGACCACGTTCGAAGTGTCTAGGAGAGGTGGAAAATATGGTCGAAGTAGTTTTGCATTAAATACCAGGTGCAAGAGAAGGAAAGGAGGAATACTTAATTCAAAAGCATTCTCACCCACAACCTTGATGATGGTGTAAGGCTCATATTAGAGTGGGTGTAGCTTTCTATGGGGTCTTGTGAGGCACTCTTTCGACAAATGCAGCCGTACCTTATATCCCACCTGAAATTTGTGTGGTACCTGATGCTAATAGTGGCGTTGCTTGTACTTGGCGTTGGCTTTCTATAAAATATCATTAACTTATTGTTGGATGTGTTGGATTCTCTCAAAAAAATTGGCTGCTCAATTAGCCTTGTTCTAATCATGGGGGGACTCTTCCTGTGTAGCTGCAATGGGAAGAGTTATGTCAATGGGGGCCAATGGCTGGAACCCCAAGCACACCTAAAAAGGGTTGTGGCCAATAGAGAAGTGAAGGGATTTGTTGTAGCTATGTTGAGCATAAGGAAGGATCTCATACCATGTGCATGGATGTTTGGTATTGTGCATCCCCAGGATATGGATAGTCATCATGTTGACTACTTCTATTTGTCCATCGGTCTGTGAGTGGAAGGCAGTCGATTTGGTAAGCTTGGTGTCCATCATCAACCATAGGCTGGACCAAAAAGTACCCAGGAACCTATTGTCTCGATCTAAAATAATGGTATGTGGGAAGCCAAAATGAACCCAAACATGTTCAAAGAAGATCGTGGTGGTGGCCTTGGCCGTGATGCTCTTCTTGCAGTGTGACAAAACTGCCATCTTAGAGAATTGATCAACAACCACAACGATACAATCATTCCCATGCTTGGTTGAAGGCAGACCAGACATGTAATCCATGCAAATGGACTCCCAAGGCCTATCTAGAGTAGTCTGAGGGGTGTATAGCCCTTGTTTCTTGATGGAAAGCTTAGTAATGGCGCAGGATGTGCATGATCTAATGTACTTAAGAACATCTTGTCAAAGCTTCAACCAATAAAAATGCTTTAGCAGTACTGCTACTATTTTGTCCACGCTAAAGTGTCCTATCGCTCGACTATAATGAGCTTCCCAAATTAGATTTGCACGCTTGCTTGAAGGAGCATAGAGATGGATTAGATGGCATAGTAGTCCATTCTGGAGATGAAAGTCTGGAATTGGTTTGCTTGCACTCAATGTCTAATAGGTAGCAACAATGTTAGAGTCACTATTGTATAATTGTGGCCACTTGGACGTGTCATGCCCACAAGAGTTAAGAACTATGTTTAGCACCACAATTGGAGGTAAATTGAGGTAGTCTGTGACATGGTTGGTGTTTCCATTCTTGTACTTGATTTTCAAGTGGAATTGTTGCAAGTACATGGACCATTTCTTATGGAGGTCATTCTGTAACTTTCCTGGTGTCTGCATGAATTGCAAAAGCATGTGATCAATGTTAATGATTGTTTCCTTCCACATAATGTAATGATTCCACTATTGACATGCTTGCACATTGGAGCACATCTCTTTGTCGTAGGTCGGGTATCTGCGAACATCATCATATAGTGTTTCATTGTGATAGGCCATTGAATTCCCATGCTAAGTGAGGAATTCACTGATAGCATAATTTGAATCATCTGTCTCAATATCAAATGGTTGTTGCAAGTCTGGCAGAATAAGGATTAATGTTGAGCAAAGGAAAAATTTCAAATCCTCGAATGCTTTATGTTGGGACACAACCCAAACAAACTTGACCTTTGCTCCACATTTGGTCACTTGGCTTAGGGCTTGAGTGATATGAGAGAACCCCAACACAAACCTGTGGTAGAAGTTGGCAAGGTCCAAGAAGCTGTGGATCCCAGTCATTTTCTTCGGGGATGAACAATCATTGATGACTTGGATTTTGGCTCAATCCACGTGCACACCCTACTCATCCATCATGTATCCCAAATATTGGATTATTTTCATGCCGAAGGAACACTTCTCCAAATTAGAATATAACTTGTGTTGTCACATGGTGCCTAAGACATACTAAATGTGCTTCAAATGTTCCTCCCAAGTTTTTCTAAAGATGAGGATGTCATCCAGATATACAATCACAAAAGAAATTGTGAATGGCCACAATATATCATCCATAATTCGCATGAATGTGGCTAGGGAATTAGTCAAGCCGAAAGGCATGACCAACCACTCAAAGAGACCTTCTTTAGACAAGAAGGTTGTCTTCCATACATCATTTTGCTCAATCGACACCTGGTTGTAACTTGACTTCAAATCAATCTTACTGAAAAATTTGGCTCCCTTGAGCTAATTGAGGAGATCATTAGTCTGGGGGATTGGGTACCGATTCTTGACTGTGATCTTGTTTAGGGCTATGTAATCAATACAAAGTTTCCATGTCCCATCCTTCTTCTGTACCAGAACAATTGGCCTGTCACAAGGTGAGGAGGTTGGTCTGATGTGGCCCTTCAAAATTAGTTCTTGGATCTGGCATTTGATTTCTTCATTCTCCATAACATAATGTCTATATACATGGCCATTAGGAAGAGGAGCACCAGGTGTCAAATAAATTGAGTGTTTTACCTCACAATGCAAAGGCACCCTAGTAGGTGAGGCAAAGATGTCTTTGTGCTCTTTTACTCTCTTGCCCACTTGTCACTACTATGTAGAGAGACCTCGTGTAGATGTTTTGGCAGTCGTAGTGACCTTCCATTCACCTTTCAACCAAACCATAGAGAGGACAGATCTCCTAGTCTAAGAGACCACCTTTCTACACTACTTTGTGGAGATCAAAGAGACCGTAGTGGTTGGGACAACCTTAAATACCCTGTAGAGTTGACCTCCCAAAGTAACAATAACACTATAGGGCCTATATTCATAAACAACATGATGCTTCCACATATATGGTTGTCCTGACAAAACATCACAAACTTCAAGGTGGGGGGAAATCACACAATACCTCGTCTTTGAAGGGTTTGATGCCATAGTGTAGGCGACATTGTTTGATGACGCGGATGTCTCATCCATGGCTGAGACAACCGATGGCGTATGGATGAGGATGTAGTGTGGTTGTTAGGTTCAAGCTCTTGATGACCTCTGTTGAGATTAGGTTCTTCTAGCTATCGCTGTCAATGATTAAATGGAGTGGGGTCCCCTTCACACACATTTGTGAGTGGAAGATGTGTTCCCCTTCTTCAAGCTCCTCTGGTTCCTTTGGATGGACTTTTGTGGTAGCGATGGTGACACTGGGTTCTGTGTTAATTATTTGTTTTTGCTTTTCCAGTTCCGAATCAGAGTCTAAGTCAACTTTGAACCCTCAAGATTTCGTCTTAGCCAACAATGCTTATTTGGAGCGACATTCATCAGTATTGCACCAAGGGCTTTTGTGGAACTCACACCATTTTCCAGTTTCCTTCTTTGACTTCGCATTACCCTTCTTTGTTGGTGGCTTGTAATGGTTGTCATGGGGTTAGCCATCCTTGCTATCTCCTTTTCCCTGGGAGTTAGGGCCACCTTTACCGTGCTTCTATTGCGATGGTTTTGTAGAACCAAAATCCCACTTATTATTTTGCTTGAAATTTTGCTCGATCTTGGCAACATATCAGTGAACGACTCCTAGTGAGGAGATGTCCAAGAAATCCATATCTATTTGAATGTACCTATGCAGTAATTTAGAACCGGGTTCCACTTGAAGTCTTTAATGTTAAATTTTGAGCTTGATTTCTTATGCGGATTAATTCTTTTATTTTCTTCAATACTTTGATTCCAGCTTAATACACTTCAACAATACCAAATCATAATCTAATAGAAATAATTATGTAGTTAAGTAAGCACACACATCAACAACACATATACCCTGGGGAAACCCTATACAGGGAGAAAATCCCCAACAAACGATATTCCTTTATTGCATTAATAATGTAAGATCACTTACAAATATCCACCATGAATGTTCTGCTCTTAAAGAGCTTGCCAAGATGACTGTAACCTGACAAATACCTAAAAGACTTTGCTGAAATACACCTCTGATATGTTGCCTCTATTGTTGATATACAACACTGATATGCTGCTTTTATTGTTGATATACAACACTGATATGGTGCTTTTTATTGTTGATATACAAAACTGATATGTTGATTTTATTGTTGATATACAACACTGATCGTTGCTTTGGTATGTTGCCTCTTTATCACTGATATGTGCCTCTATTGCTTCACCGTCAACCTGCATATCAAAACTGTGTTGAAGAGAGGGCTCGACCTCTGCTTATATAGGCTGAAGAGCTGAAGAGGAGAGGCTCGAAATAGTAACCTTTTTGCATGAGTTAATCATAACTCAGCTTCATCCTTTAGTTCGAACTTAGAACTAGACTTGACATTGGTATGCTTTAGTTCGAAAATAGAACTAGACTTAAGACTTAACATTACACTTTAGTTCTAAAATAGAACTAGACTTAAGAGTCAACATTACACTTTAGTTCTAAAATAAAACTAGACTTAAGACTTCAGTTGCAACTCAACATTAAACTTTAGTTCTAAAATAGAACTAGACATAAGACTTCAGTTGCAACTCAACATTACACTTTAGTTCTAAAATAGAACTAGACTTAAGACTTCAGTTGCAACTCAACATTACACTTTAGTTCTAAAATAGAACTAGACTTGAGACTTCAGTTACAACTCGACTCTTTACAAGGAAATTTGAAATTCTCTTCATGGTGGATAATGCTACACGTGCCAACGCACTAGATCAATACATTTATATCATTTGCAATATTAGGAGTATCGTTTGTTTCTATCTCATAGGAATTTTATATTCAACCTAACTTTTACTAGATGCCTTGACTTTTGCTCATGGCTCACAAGGTTTGACTAGGCTCACAGAGGTTGTATGTTCCCCCTAACTTTTGCACTAGTTTGTCTATGCTCACAGAGGTTGTATGTTCCCCCTGAATTTTGCACTAGACTGTCTATGCTCACAGAGGTTGTACGTTCCCCCTGACTTTTTCATTAGACTAACATAGCATCTCGTTCGTCGTGATTTTTGGTTTGACTCACATAAGTTGTACGTTCTCCCTAGCTTTTGTCAATACCTCACAAGACTAGTTGATTCTCCAAATCTCTCTCACTAGCCTCAGGGTGGCCCATATGGCCTCTCATTGGAGAATGACTGTCAATGCTCCCAAATTTAACACTCCCTCTCAGCAAGGGAGTCATTCTTAGCCACACCAAGCTTGCCTCTCAGCTGCACAAACTGTATCGAGGTCAGAGGCTTGGTCAGGATATCAGCTACCTGCTTGCTCGTGGCTATGTGATATAACTTTACATTTTTTCTCTGGACCAAGTCTTATATGTAGTGGTACCTCATGTCAATATGTTTTGACCTATCATGAAATATCGGGTTCTCTGTCAATTTTATGCAACTTTGATTATCACAGTGAACCACTGTCGTCTTGAGCTTGTCACCAAAAAACCTAGAAACCAATTTTCTGAGCCATAGTGCTTCCTTGCTAGCATCACTTGCTGCAATGTACTCAGCCTCTGCTATACTCTATGCAATGGATCCCTACTTCTGGCTTGACCAAGAGATCATAGCAAATCCTAAATTGAAGCACTATCCAGAAATACTCTTCCAATGCACTAGGCTTCCTGCCCAGTCAACATCTGCATACCCATTCATAAATAAACCACCACTGGATGTATATCTCAGACCATAAGTAATGGTCTCTCTGAGATATCCCAATATGTGATTTGCTTCCACCCAGTGTCTCTGTCTCGGTTTAGTCATGAATTGACTCATTGCAATCATTGCATAGCATATATCTGGCCTAGTGTGGATCATGTACATCAATGATCCAATCAACTACCTATACATGGTGGGATCCACCAAATCTGAACCTGTATCAGAATCATGCAGCTTCCTCAGTTTAGTAACCATCAGAGTAGACATGGATTTGCAATCCATCATACCGAACCTCTTTAGTACATCCACTGTGTATTTTCCCTATTCCAGAAATATCTCGCCCTATCTTTGCCACACTTCCAATCCTAGGAAGTAATGCATCAATGATCCAGGTGGATTTTGGTGGCCACCCACCTTTTCCGACTGGCTCAAAACAATGTTCTGGCAATTTTGACAATTTACTATTTTTAGCAGTTTTTAACTTCTGGGGCCATTTTGAGCGCCTAAATGAAGGTTTTTCAGGATCAAGCTCCTTAAGAATAGCCAAAAGCATGATTGAGTCCCAAAATGAATCTCCTTGATGATAACTTTCCAACGGTCTATCATACGCCTAAAACAAAGATCGTATGCAAAAGTTACAACCCCGGGAAGTTGATGTACTAACTTACCCAAACGGGGCCCACATGACTTTTGGCGCTTCATCTCCTAGGTTTAGGTTTTTGGATGTCTAGGGTTTTTGGCATTCCTGTTTATTGTAAAAAGGCCTCCAGAGCCTCATTGTAATCATCTTCTTGTGAATGTGAGTAGCTGTCACATCTCTTCTCAAATATAAACTGCCACCATTCTAGCGAGTCTTTCACTTTGTATTTTTATAGTCTCTGTACATTTCTTTCATTAATAGAAATCGTGTATTACTGTATATTTGTGTTTATGGTTGCATCTCTGATACATTTTTGTTATATTATTGAATATCTACGATATCTCTGTGCATTTCTTTATTATATCTCCGTTCTCATTTCGTGCCGAAAATAAATCCGGATCAGTGGTATCAGAGCAGGCTGTTCTTGATCGTTTTTTTAGTGCATGTCCCCGACGAGGTCCGAGTATAGCAAGTTGGGTCTTGAGATTGTCTCTCTTGAGGAAAATCGCTCTCGCACACCCAAGAAACCCTCAATGGCGAAAGAAAATAAAAACGACGGAGCAGACGATCATGTCAATCTGTTGCTTGAGCAAGCTCTCACGCAACATAGGGACGAAATGATGGAGAATTTTTCCCACATCCTTCAACGCCTGCCGATAGCAACATGCGCATCTTCATCAAGCAGCCAGTTTGGAGGCACCTCTCCTTTCAAGGTACAAGTTAATTTTGATATTCTTGTATTTGAAGGACAAATAGATGGAGAAGCCCTAGAAAAATGGTTAAATCTGCTAGAAGGTTCTTTCTTTGTTCACAATTTTTTCGACAGAGAAAAGATCACCTTTGCACTCCTTAAAGCTCTCCCTCATGTCAAACATTGGTGGGAAACTTACTGGGAGAAAATTTCCACAGAGGAGTCTAGAATATATGGGGCCGAGCCCACTTGGGATTTTTTTGTGGATGCGGTAAAGGAACAATATTACCCTGTTGGCAACTATGAGGACCAATACATGAGATGGACCACATTGCGACAAGAGAGGGGCCAAGTAGTTCCAGAGTTCACCTATACCTTCCATACCTTTTGCACCAAGTTGGGTATCAAAGACTCCGAACAACATTTGGTTCTGAAATACCGCGGGGCTCTACACAGATACATCCAAACTGAAATGGATTTTCTAGACATCTTATCACTCGGTGCTGCTTATCAATATGATGTTAAAATTGAGTATAAATTTAAGCACCAGAACAAACGGGAGTTTGGGTCTGCAAATCCGCAACAACCAAAGTATGACAAAGACGGCCTTAACAAACAGTCTCCCAAAAACCAATCCAAGCCACAGGAAAATAAGGGTCACGAGAAGACAAAGAAGGACATCGAAAAATGGTGTGATTTCCACAAAAGCCCCTGGCACAACACCGATGAATGTTGCTCAAAATAGTCATTGGTGGCCGAGATCAAAGACAAGGAGTCGAACCCTGATTCTGAATCCGATTTTGAAAATACTGGTAAAAGACAGATCATCAACGCAGACCCCACTACTATTGTCGCGATCGCAACAATTCAACCAGAAGAGCCAACAGATCCTGAAGAGGGGGAGTGCCTTTTTAATTCATAGATGTGGGCGAAGGGGACCTCGCTGCATTTTATTGTTGATAGTGGAAGCCAGAAGAACCTCATCTCAACAGAGGTCGTCAAACAATTGGGATTATCGACAACACCACACTCGCAACCATACAACATCCGGAGGCTTCGCTAAGGACGATATCTTCGTGTCAGCTAGCAGTGTCGATTGTCATACGACATCCAACCCTTCAAGGATGAGGTATTATGTGATGTTGCACCACTGGATGTTTGTGATGTTCTCTTGGGCCAACCATATATGTGGAAGCGCCATGTTGTTTATGAGTCCCGACCCCACAGTGTCATTGTTTCTCTGGGGGGTCATCTCTACAGAATACCAGAGGTAGTTCCGACTACTATTCCAACTAAAAAGTGTTGCAAGGTAGTCTCTCATACTACAAAATTCAGCTTCTTCATAATCTATTCAAAAGGGGAATGAAAGGATATTGCAACCACTACAGCCTCGCCCCAAGCACCTTCTATCCAACAGAAGCAGGTCGACAAGGTTGTAGAAAAGCGCAAAGATTCCTTCTGCACACCTTCCTCTCATGTAGCTCGACTTGTCAAACAACCTCAGCCTCAACAGGTTCGTGACAAACTTCCAAAAACTGAGCAACACGACGTCTCTAGTAAGGAAAGCAACTCACTAAGATGCAGATTCAACAAATGCTTTTCCCTCTCCCCTGGGAACTCAATGCAATGGAGACCATTGCTTCCTAAGGAGGGAGGATTGATCCAGGTGGATATCGGTGGCCACCCACCTTTTTCGACTGGCTCAAAACAGTTTTCTGGCAATTTTGGCAATTTACTATTTTTAGCAGTTTTTAACTTATGGGGCCATTTTGAGGGCCTAAATGAAGGTTTTTCAGGATTGATCTCCTCAAAGATTTCCTAAAGCATTATTGAACCCCCAAAATGAATCTCCTCGATGATACCTTTCTAACGGTCTATCATACGCCTAAAACAGAGATCATATGCAAAAGTTACGACCCCAGGAAGTTGATGTACTAACTTACCCAAACGGGGCCCACATGACTTTTGGCAATTCATCTCCTAGGTTTAGGTTTTTGGATGTCTAGGGTTTTGGGCATTCCTGTTTATTGTAAAAATGCCTTCAGAGCCTCATTGTAATCATCTTCTTGCGAATGTGAGTAGCCATCACATCTCTTCTCAGAGATAAACTGCCACCATTCTAGCAAGTCTTTCACTCTGTATTTTTATAGTCTCTGTACATTTCTTTCATTAATAGAAATCGTGTATTACTGTATATTTGTGTTTATGGTTGCATCTCTGATACATTTCTGTTATATTATTGAATATTTGCGATATCTCTGTGCATCTATTTATTATATCTCCGCTCTCATTTCGTGTTGAAAATAAATCTGGATCAATCAAGCCTAAGTCTTTCATCTCGAATTCTGAGGTTAGCTCCCTCTTACACCAGGTTATTAACACTTCATCTCCTATTAGAAAGAGATCATCAACATACATGATTAGTATAACAGGTTGGTTACCTCTTACCTTGAAGTACAAATTTGCATCAACATCACTTTTCTGAAAGCCCAGGCTTTTAAGAAAGCCATCAATCTTGTCATACCAAAATCTAGGAGCCTGCTTAAGACCATACAAGGCCTTCCTTAGCTTGCATACATGCGTGCCTTTGTTATGCATTACAAAACCATTTGGTTGTTCCACAAAGACCTCATGTTCAATCTTTCTATTCAAGAATGTTGTTTTTGCATCCATCTGATCTAGCTTCCAACCAATAACAGAAGCTAAAGCAATAATAGTTCGAATGGAGGTATACCTGGCTACAGGGGAAAAAGTCTCTTCATAGTCGATTCCTTGTTTCTGAGTGAAACCTCTAGCTACAAATCTTGCTTTGAACTTTTCCACACTTCCATCAACTACATGTTTGATCTTATAGATCCATTTGGAAGAAACCATTGATTTGTCTTTTGGTATCAGCACAATGTCCCAAACATTGTTTTTTATAATAGACCTGTATTCCTCAAGCATGGCATCCTTCCATACTTGTAATTTATTTGCTTCTTCAAATGAAGAAGGTTCGGCATCACTAATGCTGCTCATCAGTGCAACATTGCCTCCAAACCTTTGAGGCCTCTTCTTTTCCCTGAAAGTTCCTTTGGGAGCAGCTATCCTTTTTGCTTCCGGCATTATTTCTTTAAGCCACCCTGGCTTCCTTTTGGCTGGAGGTTCTGCAAGAGCTGTTTCTAACACTTCAACAGGTTCTATGGGCTCAATACTTGGCCCTTCACAAGGTTCCTCCCTCTGATCATATGACTCTTCATTTTCAAAAGAGGGTGAAGTTGGCTTAATTGCTTCTGATTCCTGCTGAAGTTCTCTGGATTTCTTAAATGTGGCTTCCTCATGGAAAGTCACATCTCTGCTTACCTCTATTTGCCTCTGACCTAGTACATAAATCCTATAAGCCTTGGAGTTCTCACTGTACCCAACAAAAACCCCTTTCTTGCCTAAGGGTTCCATCTTTGTCATTTTTTCCTTAGGGACATGAATATACACATGACACCCAAATATCCTTAGATGCCCTACTTCAGGTTTGTCCCTGAGAAGACCTCTTCAGGAGTCTTGTCCTTCAAGATAGCATGTGGACACCTATTCTGAATATACACGGTAGTGGAGGTAGCTGCTGCCCATAAAGAATTTGGCAGATCCTAGTCAAACATCATTGCTTTCGCTGCCTCACAAATTGTCCTGTTTTTCCTCTCAACAAATCCATTTTGCTTAGGGTTATATGGCACAGTAAAAAGTCTCTTGATTCATGCTGACTTGCAGAAATCCTCAAACTAGAGAGATTCAAACTCTCCTCCATTGTCCGTTCTAAGGATTCTGATGTGTTTCTCTGTCTGCTTTTCAATAAAGGCTTTATACTCTTTGAATTTGTCAAATGTGTCACTTTTAGCTTCAAGAAAATATATCCAACATTTTCTTGAGTAATCATCAATAAAAATGACATAATACAAACAACCACTGAGTGAGGGAGATGACATGGGACCACATACATCAAAATGAACCAGATCTAAGATGCCCTGAGTTCTATTGTCACTACTAGGAAATGCTTTCTTTATATTTTTACCTAGCATGCATCCCTTACAAATTTCGTTTTTACTAAGAGAAATAGAGGGCATGTCAAATATCATGTTTTGTAGATCTAGAATAGCTTTGTAATGAAGATGTCCAAGTCTTCTGTGCCACAACTCGTTGGAGCTAGTTGCATCATGAGCCAATGCCTGAAATGACTATCCTGACACGACGTGCAGTCCTCCACTTCCAGTTCCAATGGGTTCTGCTGTACTTAAGTGGCTACCTTTAGCCCATAGTAGTGCCTTCATGTCCTTCAAGATCACCCAATATCCCTTGTCCTCCTGGGATGCAACTGATAGTAGATTCTTCTTGAGCCCTGTAACATATAATACTTCATCAACATGAAGTCTAGCCCCTGATTCCAATCTGAAGGAGATAGAGCCTACTCCCTCTATCTTGTAACATTTGTCATCCCCAAGCTCAACATGCTCTGCAAAAGATTTTGTCTTGAAATCTGAGAGGATCTCCTTGTACCCTGTCATGTGCTTTGATGCACCACTCTCTACTAGCCAAGTTTTCTGCCCCATGAAAACTAAACTGGATAAGGCAGAAACCAAGTAATATTCTTTTCTATTTTCTTTCTCATTTGAAGGACTTTTCTAATTTCTTTTGGATTCATCATCCTCAACAGTTGAGGCATGATGTTTCCCTTTCCTTGAATATTTATTTCTAAACCAACAATCTTTAGTAAAATGACCCAACTTATTGCAACTAAAGAATTTAATCTTAGATGTATCAATATTCTTGCCTTTGAATGTACCTTTGGTGTTTGGCTTCCACTGAGAGCCTTTCTGGAAAGTGCCTTTCTTCATTCCCTTGAATCTTGATGCTAAAGCTAAGTGCTCTTATTGTTGAACGACTGAGAGGGGGGGGGTGAATCAGTTGTTTCCGTGCTTAAACAATTATGGTTCTTTTAAACCTTTTGTAGAGACTCTGAATGCTAATCACAATAATGCAGGGAAATAAACAATGGCACTTTCAACATCATTCAC